>JAHBCN010003963.1:0-69166 GCA_019359885.1 Listronotus oregonensis
TTCAAACCCAAAATTGACTTCAGCTGACTAATAACAAAATATGCCCTCTAAATTTTCTTACTTACACACTCTATTTGGCCACTCCATCGCAAATCATCATTTACCAAGAGTCCCAGAAACTTTACTTCATTACTTTCACCAAGATAAGATCGATCGCGCAGACTAATTCCCTGAATATCAGGCTTTTTCTTATTGTAAAACGCCAAAAATTTAGTTTTATTTTCGTGAAGTATGAGGTTATTAAAATCACACCAAGACCTAAACTCTACCAATGTTTTCTCAACATTTTTATTAAGTTTTTCCGGGTTTGGTGCTGACACCACCACCGAAGTATCATCTGCAGCTGTAAGATTATTGGATAAATCGTTAACATATATAATAAACAGAAATGGTCCCAGTACGGAACCCTGCGAAACTCCACTGTCCATAAAGTGTTCTCTTGAAATACTAGTTAAAACCCTTACAGCTATTTTTCTGTCAGTTAAGAAAGATGACAGCCACTTATATATCCAGTTTTCGATAAACTTCATTTAGACAGTCAGTAGCCGGATCCTCCGTCGACCCTCCCGGGGAAAAGGCGTATTGTGTATTTGTAAGAGACCCTTGTTAGTGGGATATTCAACATGCGATCAAACATAATTCTCTCAAAGATTTTAGAAATAATATTTAAAATCGAAACTGGTTTAACCAAAGTATACCTATTGTTTCTTAGTAACAACTTAAAAATAACAAATATGCTTCAGTAGTAATATTTTCAGTGGAGAACCTCGTTCTTAAAAAGATGAGAGCAAAAGGTAATATTATAAATATAATGAAGCATAACAATTTTTATAGTGTAGCTAATATCTTAACTAACTCTGTAGATATTTCATTCAACGTCAACTTGTGACCGGTTTCGATCTATATCAGATCTCATCAGACAGGCTAGTTGAAGGTAAATATCTCTAAAAATCCTAATACCTAATTCAGTATGCATTAAAACACATGAGAGGAGTAGGCTTCGGCCTTTAGTTAGCAGATGGCGTAGACGTCTGTTACCCGATCATGTCTAACAATATTTTTTATTATGACTTTTTAAAATCTTAAAAGAGGGAAATTTTGCTCGGGGGATAAAACTTAATTATTCCTTAGTCACGTCTTCTTAGAAAATCATGTTAAACAAAAAAAATGCACCAGTTTATCAAAAAACTGGTATAATTAAAGTACAGCATAAATATTGCGTTTTTTAGTTTATTTTGGTTTCCGCGAATAGCAATTTAAAGAAAAAATTATTTGGCTTTTCTCCAGAAAAAATATATATTTTTGAAAATTATACTTTTCTATACAAGGTGTTATTTAATTAGTGTCCGATATTTGTGAGAGTAATTATTTTATAATAAAAAGTTCCTATAAACAAGTGATCTGAAATGCTTCGTTTTCAAGGTACAGGGTGTTAAAGTTCCATTTTTATTTTCAAATAATTTCTCATGTCAAAAACTTTTAGGTACCAATTTATGTTCAGAAATCGGTATTATTTAGGAAATTATGCAGAAAACACAAAAATAAAAATAAAACTTTGACACTCTGTATCTTGAAAACGAAGCATTTTACACCACACATTCATAGAAACTTTTTACCTTAAAAATACTTGAAACATCACTCTGTAAAATATCGAAAACTATTATATAACACCCTGTATATTATTATGAAAAACTAGTGTGCTCTTGCAATAATGGTAAAAAACTATCAAAATTTAATCCTTATAAAATAGGCTGAAAGTCCTCGGTCGATGGCCTTTTGGACAGTTTTTTTTAATGTTCAATAAAAATTGTTTAATAATAATATATTTATTTTATACTATAATTAAATAATTATTTTAATTGAAATATTGCTCTGTTACATTTATAAAAACAAATCTTATTAGTCTCAAAATTTCTGCACAACCTTGTTCATTTTTAAATGATTAGATTCTTAAAAGTAAAACGAAATGCTACAATATTTTAAAGAAAACACTTTAAAACCATTCAACATTGTTTAAAAATCTATTTTAAATAAAAAAAGCAAATTTGTTAACTCTTTATTTTCATTGAAAATGAATAAGAAAGGAAATACTGAAAGGTTTCGTAGTAACATCCTAAATAATCAAAAACGAAAAAGATCCATTTTAAAATTTTAAACTTTTGTTTATTTTATCTTTTTGCATTTAATTTACTATGCATAATTAAAATTCTTTCAACAGACGGAGAGCTACAGCCGAAAAATCATCGTCATCAGTAATAGGAAGTTTCTCCCGTAAAACATGTTCATTTAGTATTGGTAATTATGTTCCCGCGCAGGCTGACAACCTATTGGATACAGGGGGTAGCAATAAGGGGTGAAAGTGCAAAGTTAAAAAAAAAATCGTCATCGAAATTAATGTGTCAGCCATTTTGACCACTTAAAGTTGAACCCTTAAGGTGTCTAAATCCAAAAGGGCTGACAGTTAGGTGGATACCGAGGGCAGTAAAACGGGGTCAAATTATCCCAAGCGCTTACTTTATACAGGGTGTTTTTTAATTAAATTTCAATATTTAAGCGTGCAATTTTTGGGTCCATTTTAAGAAGAAAACTTTATATGAACATATGTCCTAAACGTCCCAAGTTTTAAGATACAGGGTGGTAAAATTTTCGAAAAATAAATTAATTATTAATAATGTCCAGTAATACCACTTTAGATATTTTAATAAAATTCGGCATCTGGCGTAAAGCACTTTTACTCAACTGCTTGTTGCCCTCGCACAGCTCGGGCGACAACTTTCAGCTGCGGGCGTAAAAGTGCTATTTTACGCCTTTGGTACAAAAATAACTATTTTGGCGTCTTTTTAACCAAATTTTTACTATAAAATGCTTTCCCCTTGGCCCTTTTATCCCCTGGGCGATACCACCCTCGTTAAATCCTATATACAGGGTGATTCCTAAGTTGACGCTTTTTTTTAACTGTATATAGAACTCATTAAAATAAACAACTTTTTTAAAAAACTTTTTTTAAAATACTAAAAAATAAGGAACTTACATTCATTTATTGTGGCGAGCACGGACCTGTCTTAAGTAAGTTGTCACCTCTTAAAATGCCTTTTAGCTATGGTGCACGTTGAACGTGATTTTCCCGCAATGTTTTCCACACTTGTTTTTATTTAAACCGACCTGACTTGCAAGGACCCGAGTACTTGGGTCCAGAATAAGCCCACAAGGGAAACTGTCGCGTCGCGCTTACAATCTCGAAGAAACGTTTGCAGATTAACGACACTTTCCACAAATAAGAACATATCCACGTATTTATTGTTTTTAGATTGTGCAATTTTTGCGATTTAACAATGATTTAAAATTAAAGTTAATTATCGCGTCGTCCGATAAGATCAATACGACTGACTCACTGCTAAAAAACAACACAAAAACAAGCGTAAATAAGAAATAAACTATCTATTTTTGCTAAGGCCCGCACTAGCCACACTTTTTAATACATTTTTGTAACTTTGTTATTTTTAGGTTTTTGAAAAAATGTTATTTAAAAAAGTAGCTTATTTTAACGAGTTTTATACACAGTTAAAAAAAAGCGTTAAATTAGGAACTCCTTATATGTTATATATATATATATATATATATATATATATATATATATATATATATATATATATATATATATATTTTAATATATATATCTATATTTTATATATATATATATATATAATATATATATATATATATATATATATATATATATATATATATATATATAATATATATATATATATAATATATATAGATATATATATATATATATATATATATATATATATATATATATATATATTTATATATAATATATATATATATATATATATATATATATATATATATATATATATATATATATATATATATATATATATATATATATATAAAGAAAAATAAAATATCCTGGTGGGTATGGTTACTAAGGTTTGTTGTTTTAAAATTACGAGGCCTCCAAGTAAATGGATAACCTCGGGTCCAGCCAATCCGATTACACGTGTTTCACCCTTGTTGGGGATGGTCAGACCGAATGTAGGCCGTAGACACCCTTGAGAGTAAAGCAGTTACCTTATGAACATCTGTAACCTAATACAGCTGAACGTTAGAAGCAACTAGCGCCATCTCGTCAAGTAATTCCAAAACAACCAATCTTAGTATTGATAGGTTAAGATGTTAACTTGCGCCATGTGGGTGTATTACGAAAAAACAGTCAAAAGTTGCTTACAACAACACACTTAATAATAAAATCTATTTACTTGGAGGCCTCGTAATTTTAAAACAACCAACCTAAGTAATCATACCTACCAGCCTCTATGCCCAAAGAAACTCCACCTTTTTGTTATTATTTATAACAAGGCTCAAGAAGTTTAATTTTATTTATATATATATATATATATATATATATATATATATATATATATATATATATATATATATATATATATATATATATATATATATATATATATATATATATATATATATATATATATATATATATATATATATATATATATATATATATATATGAAATTACTATTATTATTTAGCCTTTTGAATAAATTTTTACCTTTAATATTGTATGTATATTGTTTATTATATTTAAGAAATAAACTAAGTTGTTCCATAAAAATAAACCAAGTGTTACCCGTGTATTATTTTAACATAATATTTTACTTGCAAAGTTCTGACGTATTTAACTGCACGTGCTGTAACTTTTCTAAAAGTAAGTTTCTTTTGACACCTTCAAGGAAAAGTTTTAGAAAATTGTATTTTTAACTTTAAGTAAAATACAAACTTTAATGAACAAAAAATTCTGCTGAATATTAAAATATACGGTTCTATTTTTATAAGCATTAAAGGCGAAATATAAGGTTTATATTTTTACAAACAATGTTCCAAAGAACACGTCTGATCTGAAAAAAGCCAACATTATAGAGCAACTTTTAAACTATAAAATGTAGGTGAAAGCTTTTATACTGTTACCCTAACTTTTTACTGTTAAGGGAGAAGAGCAGAAGAATTAGTCTAGTCTCTGAAGGTAAAAGTAGTGTATTGTCTCCGAAATCCTTATAAGTAAATTGATTTTTCTGAAAATTTAAAATTGGCCTCACTTTACCATCTACTTTAAAATTTATTTACGCAAGTCATATCCCTTAACATAGAATTACTGCCTTCTATATAAATTGTAACTATATGTAAAAAACAGATTATAAAATTTATTCAACCTTAAAACTTAACAAATTTTATCCTAATAAAGTTATGACCATCCAGAATCTTTCTGAACAAAACATGCAGGACCGACCTGAGCATGCTTTGAAAATAGCTAGGTTTAGGCAGCAGGATCTAGAGTTTTTAAATAAAATTCTATTCACCGGACAAGTCTTCCTTTGCTATAGCAGGCATGTTTAGTCGCAAGAATAAGCATTATTGGTCCAGAGAAAGCCCTCACGAAATTTAGCAACATAACAATTTTATTGTTTCCATGGCTTTCTTGATACAAATAGGAAACTTTTTGCAATTTATTTATAATTTAAGCTAAAATATATATATATATATATATATATATATATATATATATATATATATATATATATATATATATATATATATATATATATATATATATATATATTTATATATAGAATTCGGTGATATAGGGGTTGTTGGGTTTATTTCCTGCGGTTCTGCTGCAATTGTCTAAAAACTGCATGATACTATAAGGAAAGTTTCACCCGAAAAAACCTGGCTGTCACAGGTCACAGGTGCTTATTTGTCAAAGTCAAGAATTTTAAAAATACGTTTATTACTCTTTGGAGTAGTTTTATAAATATATGACTTATGATTATGTCCTAAAGATTATCAATTAAAAATGGTGCAAATTAACTATTAAAAAACCTTAATTAAAAGTTGAGTAACTTCACTTAAAATAAAGTTTTTTCAATTTTTAAAGGTAAAATTAAAAATTTCCTAAGGGCTTTAAATGAACTAACGTAAGTTATTTTTAATTAAAAAAATGGTTTTCTGGTATACTTTTATACACATTATAAGATTTTTTTTTTTTTAACTTAAATCTTGTTTAAAAAAGTTTTAATAAATACATCCTGCAGAAATTACAATTTTAATGGAAAACGTAATTTATCTTCTACAAGATGTTACTTTTAATAAAAACAGTCATTTTGATGTATATTAGAGCAAAATTAGGTTTTTTCCAGATGTCAGCGCCAGTTATTACACGAAAACTTTTGCATTGCTACAAAAAGTAAAATACTCTTTTTTATATAATATATCGTCTTGAAATAAAAATACTATTTTTTTAATTAACATAAAAATTTTAACAAATACAAAGCTTAGTATAAGCATAGTTTAAAGAATATACAATATATGAGTTAGGTCACTTGCATATAAACCTTTAATGTTTTGGCTTCAAAGACACCGTGCGGCATCTCCGCCGATAGCGAACCGACAAAAAGTTTCAGGGGATATTTGTGTAAACGATACGAATGTATTTAAGCATTTTCTCTGACCGGGATTGCCGGGGAACGCGGAGTAGATTATTCATTATTTGAATGATTATTACGATAATATAAGCATAATGTTGATAACATTTGTTGTAAATAAATGTTAAATTTTTTGTCTTTGTTACCTATTAATAATTATCCCTAAAACTACAAATCGGGGGGATATCTACTCTGAGTAAATTTTAATAAGTAAATAATAATAAGTAAAATCATAACTGTAATGGAATATTTTTATATCTGTTAAATTTATCTTTTTTTCATATTTTCCATGGGAGGAACAAAAATACATTTTTGAAAACTAATATTTTATGGATATTTGATTGATTTTTTTCATTGATCGGATTTTTAATTTTTTTGAATTTTTAAATGCCCAAATAAATAGACTTTTTTAGCAAAACATTACGATGGAATATTTTTTCTTAAAGCCATTAGTGTTCTCTTTAAAATCCCGTTGGAACTTTAAAAATCGGTTGTTTAGAAAAATAGTTATAAATTTTTATCTTTTAAATGTCGGTTTGGCTGTTTTTAAGTACTTACAGCTATTTAAATCAATTTTTAATTAACTAAATCTTAATAACATTGAATTTATTCTTACGGCAGTGAGAGACAATAAGCTGTTAACTTGTATAAATCTTTATTTTGGCATTCTAAAAGTCTCAAAAGTGTCATAAATATCCGCGTCCTGAGATATTCAAGGTCAAATGTCAAAAATTCGTTTTTTTTTTGCAAATATCTTGCTTCCTATGGTATACATGATATTTGCAATTATTTTTAAAATTGTTGAGCCTAATATTTTATCCAAATGTTGATTCTAACTTTTTTTTATACGCCTAACCGTTTTTGAAATCGAGCGCGGAGAGTATGCAGCGCTTAACCATAAATAGTATAATGCAAGGTCAACCTTGAGGTCGGTAATAATACGTCGTATAAAGTTAATTAGTAAAAAACCCAAAAATATTTATCAAATATATTGGTTTAATAACACTTGTCCACATTTGATCTACGCGGGAACGCCGGAAGCACTTAGGTGCTACTAGGGTTTTTGGGGTCGCTGATTTAAAGGTCAAGTGGAAAAAACCACTGGAACCATCTGGAAAAATTCATGCATTTGTTTTTGAGGTCGCTGAATCCAAATCCGTTATTTTACACTTTGGATCTATCTATATGCATGATTTTTCCCATGCATTTTTCCCATTTGACCTTGAAATGACCCTGAACCTGACTTTATAAAGGTTAATTAACCTCAAAATCTGATTCGCCGACATCGAAAACATACGTAGGTACGAAATTTTTCAGATTTTTCTAATCGCACTTAACACTTTTATCCCAAAACGGTTTAAAATATTTTTGAAATGACCATGGATGAGCTCTAGGAAAAATGTTAATAGACGCTGGATTCGGATTCAGCGACCTCGAAAACATATGCATGAATTTTTCCGATGTTTTGTTTTCACTTGATCTCCAAATGACTTTGAACCTGACGTGATGGAGGCTAACCGACACTCTCATCGTAATCAGCGACCCCAAAAACCCTGATAGCACCTAACCGCTTCCGGCGTCCCCTCGAAGATCAAATGTTGACCTGTGTGAACGAATTCTTAAATAGAAGTAAAGTAAACAAACCTTGTTTGGCATTAATATTATATTTAAAAGAGGCAAGGCGGGAGAGTTCTTGTAAGCACACTGCACCGGCAACGTTGATAAAACACACTAAATAACATCACTTCGGAAATAAAAACTTTTTCAATGTTTATGACATTGCACCATAAGTAACATTTTTATAAATCAATAATTCTTTATTGGTAAAAGTTATTTTTTTACAAACGTGTTAAAAATTCCATTTTAAACACTATCTAGGTGCCTTTAAAGTGTTACTTTAAGGCACTAGTGCCTTATCGCACTAGTGCTAAAAGTAAAATGTTTAATTTAAAAAGGTAACATCAACGTTTATTTATTTACTAACATTTATGTTAATTGATATTGTATACGATATTTCCTGGGCAGTAAAATCAGCGATGCTCTACTCTCCGCTTCATCTATCTCTTTAAATGGATCGATGCATTCATCCCTTACGTATTCTTTTATTTTAAGTTGATTTTAAGTAAAAACTAAAACGAGCTAAAACTGACACGATGTATCAAATTTGCCGTAACCAACCTGCGTCAACAACGGTTCTTAGAATTCATTAATAAATGCCACTCGCTTTGCTCATTCTGCAAACTTTCACATTCGTGCCTTAAAATTGTACTTTTAACACTCATATTATAAAAAAACTATTAAAGCCAGAAAACTATTATTGTTTATTATCTGAAGTGACCGACAGATATGTTATTCACTTTAGATGCTCAATTCGATTGCTGTTGATCGAGTCAGTTTACAAAACATGTAATTAAATAAAACATCCTAATAGAAAGAGATAAAATAACATTAAAGTGCAGTACAACACCTGGTTTAATATAATTTTTTTTTAACGAATACAGCAGCTGTTCAAATCAACCGGTCCAATCGGATCTTGAAACTGTCATATAAAAAAATCAATGTTGCCTATATTAACACAAATACCACCAATATTTTTGAATAATTTTGTTACATTTTCAAGATAATTTCCTGATTTTGATTTTTGAGATCTGGCAATTTGTTTAGGTTCTAGACCTTGAGTATTTCGTGTAATAAAGAAGCCTAATAAACCTATGCAGTTATCTAACTTCTACCAGCAAGTGCTGGAGCTCATTAACATATCAACCTGTATATTATAAAATTTAAACTTGGTTGGGGAATGATTTAGAGGCAAAAAATGGGGTTGGGCGGTGCAAATATAACTCTTGGAAACAATACCGACGATTTTATCGACAGCTTTAGATCAACTACTGAACACAATATTTTGCAACAGCAAAAATGATTGTGGTTCACTCTGCGGATGCAGAAAATCGGGCTATCAATGTTCTTTAGCTTGTGGCCAGTGTAATGGGCAAGCTTGGCTGAATGCTTAATAGTTTTAAAGCGATCTTAAAGAAAAAAATGGATTTGACCCCGGCATCGTTTACTACTTAGAAGCAAATATCCTTGACAACCAAGATGATGGTAGTAAATAGAGGGCGTTAACTCTTTTCTTTAAAGCGTTTTTCCCTAACCTGTCAAATATAGGGAGGAGGGAGGAGCGAAAGTACTTTTGAAAAATTTTTTTTTCGGATTAACCAATTTTGATAAACTAGGTCTCGTTTAAGTTTAAGTTTATTTATGTTTTTGTCTTCCTAGAGAATAATTTGTGTCAAAGTTACAAATTTTGTCATTTTTTTAAATGTAAATACAATGGTAATAATAGTATAAACTCATTAAAAAGAGCATAAAAAAGTCAAAAAACTGGTGAAAACCGCATTTGAATATCTTAATTAATTCTTGACTTATTGCCGAAAAACTGCATTACTCGTATCCTTTCCTATTTTAAGGTGTCAGATAAACAACGCGGCGTTTTTATCGAGAATGCCATGACAACAAAAACCATTTGTTTTTCTACAAATATTAAATAATATTAATAATATTCTTATTATTTCTTTATCATCAATTTAATAACAGCATTCATAATTACACGGCTCGTGAATAATAATAGATGATTTATTATTATCTACGGGCTTTGGCTAATTGTATTTTCATTGTGCTGAAATAGGAGGCACATTTCCAGTTTCTTTTAAACGGGTTGCCAAACGTCTTAAAACATTTTTATTAAAATGCCGTCTTTCAAAATATCTTATGGAATATTGTCTCGCAGCAACAGAGGCATTTTGAAAAATTTCAAAATAAACGGCGAGCATATCGTATGCCTCGGTGGTAGAATAAAACATAATTCAAAAATTACTTAACAACGATTACCAACACTACTTCTAATAATAATAACGATAAACTGCGATACACAAAAGCTAAATTTAAAATTATCAGGTTTGACAAACAATGCACTTGCCATTTTTGACGTCCCTGTTTTCTGTGATTTTTGACGTCCCGGCACTCTCGATAAAAACGCCGCGTTGATTATCTGACACCTTAAGATAGGAAAGGATACGAGTAATGCAGTTTTTCGGAAATAGGTCGAGAATTAATTAAGATATTGAAATGCGGTTTTCACCAGTTTCTTTACTCCTTTACGCCTCATAACGCAAGAGTGACCCGAGAAAAAACTTCTGAACTCGGCGGGAAACGTTACCTCACCGACATATTCTCCCGACATTTCGCCAAGTGATTATCACCTTTCTTTGTCTCTTGACAACTGTATGAGGCACCGACAGTTTACAACTCGAGATGGTGTAATAAATGCAGTCCGCCCATTTTTTGGCTCCAAATCCAGGGAGTTCTACAATATCGGGATACAAAGATTGGTTCCACGTTGGCAAAAGGTCATTGAGTGTGATGATAATTACTTCGACGAATAAATAGTTTCTTATTGTTTCTCAATAAAAATTTATATTTTTCTACCAAAAACCGCACGAACTTATTTGGTTACCTGATATTACTGTATCTTAAAATCAGTGCCAACAAATAGAATCTACTATATTATTATTAAAACTATCCTTACACTACCTGTAAATATTAAATTATTGCCTACAATTTAATATTAGGAAATTAGGTTAATATCCGTTAATAAATTACATTGTGCAACATTATATATTAATTTATGATACACACAGCTTTTAAACCATTTATAGGATTTTGGTAATTATTTTTACGTACACCTAGGATACAGCTTATAAAGTAACCTTAGTTTAACAATAAAGACAAATTTTATGTCAACAAGCACCGTCATTTCCTAATAAAGGCTCTATTTTTTATCAAGTGTGCCTCGACATTTTGTGTTTTAAAAAATTGTCTCATAAAAATTCTGCGATTTGAAGCTAAGTCAATAAAATTTATTAAAAAATGTGCTTTTATAAAATAAAAGAAGGTATTTTTCAACAATAAGACCCATTTACAGAGCCGGAAAATTTAATTTAAGATTAAGCGACCAATAAGAGAAAAACGAAATGCTAAATGCCTAAGTACTAACGTACTGTGGGTGTCTTAACTGTGGTAAGAAAAAAAAACTTCTGCGGGTAGAAAGTTCCATAGTCAGGACACTCTGGAGATGAACGAACAAACAATGTTGGAAGTTTGGGGCCTGTCAAGTTGGACTGTAAACGGATGCATAAAAGGCACCATGTGTTGCACGGTTGAGAGCTGCTAAAGCAGGAACTGTGCTGGTCAACGCCTCGAAGTAGAAGTCGTGAAAATACCTATAAAAGAGCAATAGATCCTCTACAACCCATCGGTGGGCAAGAGATGGAAGCTTTCCTGTAAGCGTGGGATCATTAATAAAAATAAACAGCTTTTCTTTGAATGGACTAAAGAATGCTAAGAGTTGTGGGAGACACCATTCCTCAGACATTAAAACAATATAGCTCAATTAAGGTTATTGTCAAAAGTAACGCTAACAAGATTAAAAGAAGAGCATTGGCAGACTTTTTTTGCGACACCGAACATTACTGTGTTTTGAAGACACTAAACTGGACAGGATTTTTGTCGCTCCAATCCAAGATTAGTTTAAATTCTTGTGAAAGAGATATTTACATTATCCTGCGCTTGTTTTTAAAATCAGGCTTAGAGGCTGACTTAAAACATTAAACATTAGGTTAAGGGATATTATCGTCAGCAAAACTATGATTAGGATTGATTGTAAAAGAGAGGAGAAAAAACAGAGTTGGTGCCAGAATTGGGCCGTTGGGAACCCGAGCATTACTTTGGTAAAGGCTGGAAGAATGATCATCTACAATACCTGATATATGTCGATTAGAAAGTAAACTGGAGAGCTAGGAACAAAGCTTAGGTAAAAACCGTAGAAGGAAAGTTTGTTAAGAAGCCCTTCATGCCAGACCTGGTCAAAAGCTTTGGATATATCAAGAGCAACGATCTGGGATTCACCAAAAGACTTAGGTGATTTGTATGAGTTATGTGAAACAAAGGAAAAAAAATCTGTGGATCTTTTGTGACAAAATCCATGCTGTCTGCCATGTAAAACTTTGTGTTTTTGCAAATACTTTAAAATTTGAGAATTAATTAAATTTTTCATTACCTTATAAACAACTTATAAATATCTGGGTTAAGTGTAACGTTATAAAGTCTCTGAATTTTTTCAAAACTTTTTCCTTTAAATGTAATGCTTGACATTTTTTTAAGTGTTGATGCTGTTTAAAATCAAATTAAGGCAGCAAATCTTTAAACCAGCTAGTATCGACCGATGCTGCGAAATTTGATATGTAATTTCAGTTCATCATTCAAAGCTTTAATAGACATCGTTAAGTATAGATTTGTATTCAATAAAAGCAATTATGGTTTAATTTTCACAATAAATGAACACCCCACCGTGAAATACATTATCGATATTTCCTTAATTAATTGAGGTTTTAGTACATTGGCGTCCTTATATTAAATATATTTTTTAGAGACCGTTTATTTACTAGGGTTATTATCGTATACAAAATTATTTCTTAAAAGTCCTTATTAATGCCCGTTTTTTTTTTAATAATAAACGCTAATAGTATAGGCAATTAAAAATACACAAAAGAGACATGAGTCTCTTTGTAACGTTGTCACATCCAGAGTTTACAAATCGAGCCCATAATCGACTTACTACTGACTGGCTTCTACCAAAGTAACTAGCTACTGCTTCCCGGGAGAGCCCTGATTGAATCATGCCAACGGCCTGATCCATTTCAGCTTTTGTCAGTCGAGGCATATTTAAATTGTTTACCAATGGGGTTGCAAAACTCCAATTACACTTACACTTGTCTATGACACTTTTAGCAAACAAGAAACAATTGTTACCTTTTGTCATATACAAAATAACCATGCCAATCAAAACAATGCGAATGCCCGTGAAACGAAAAAAGGTGTTAATTTTAATTATTTTGTAGTTGTTATTAACCCTTTCGGACCCGATTTTTTTTCATTGGGAGTAAAATTTTGAAATGTGGTACATCATATCTTTATTTTTTTAATGATTTTTGGTTTTTGTTAATAAATCGCACCTTAACCCAATTTTAATATTTGATATGTACACTGTAGTGTACACTGGGACTAAACGGTATCATAACCCCTAAAGCAAAAAAAAATATATTATTATTTATCGTTTCTTTAAATTATTGGCAATAAAAAATCAAAACGATCTAAGCTATACAACATGCAAGATGTGATCAATGCTATAGTCACTGCGAGGCCATCACATCCTTTTAAAGTGCTCAATATGGGGGACGAGAAAACGTTTTTTGACTTTAATGCTGCATCTTCCGCATTGTTAGACACATCTAAACTCGAAATATCAAAAGCTTCTTGCCTCGAATTTCCAAAGACGATCCCGGGTTCCTTTTGTAAAAAAGAAATTAGAGTGATATTGAACCTTGGGAAAAATGTCGAATACTGAAACCAGGTGTTACTATCGTTGACATCAAGAATGCCACTTTGACTTCTCTACCAACAACCATACCATTAAGTGCAGCCAAAAAGAAGGACCTCACTACAATGTTAGAGTTTCTTGATGATCGTAATAGGAAATACTATTCAAACATTTTAGAAAACTGAGGTTTGAAAACTTGGTTAATTTACCAGTATGTAGGTTTTTTTTTGTTTTCCTAGGTGCTCTTATGAGTTTTCTATAAGAGTCCATATTATTATCATGTTTCAAGTTACAAGTAATGTACTTTCCTTTTTTATTTCGTTTAGTTTTTTCCTTTGATTCTTTTTCTCGAAATGTGTAGAGGAGTTAAATTTTTGTTGCGAAAAAGTACTCTTAGGTTAGATCTACTAAAAGTAACGGCTTCTGGACTTAGATCACTTTGCGTTTTTTGTAAAACAACAGAATTAAACATGTTTTTTTTTAATAAAAATTACTTTCTTTTTGAGTTTTTATAATTTCAAAAAAAAATTACCAAAAAAAGTAAAAAAAAAAGTTTTTTGCTTCCCCTGAAAAATTTGATTTTTGGTACTTAGATCACATTGCCCTGCCACTCTTCATATATATATATATATATATATATATATATATATATATATATATATATATATATATTTTATATATATATATTTTCTTGGTATATTATAACGTTTAAAAAAAAATAAATTACTTCATACTGCAACGTTTTGCACAATATGTTGTACTTTATCAAGCATTTATTAGACCCAAATATTATAAAATTATTAAGGCAATCCAAACACTTTAAAATATTTATTAAAATAATAATACTTATAAAATAAGTTGTTACACAATTAAAATCAATATTAAATTATAAAACACCCTCACAATTATTACATTAATATTATATTCCCATCAGGCTCGCATGAGTCAAATGTCAATATCCATTTTAAGTTTTTGGATAAGCAAAAGCGATTGCCAAAAGAACTTTTAATAGTTTTAAGAATGCCAATTTTTTCATGTGTCTAACGTTTTGCCGTTCACTGTACAGTTTTTTAATAGCAGAACTAATCTAGATCGGTCATGTCAGGATGTAGGCATTTAACAGTAAATCACATCAATCACCGGATCCTCAAAGGACAAATAAATAGATAAATCATATTAATTGGGTACAGCTGAGGGACATACACCACTAAAGGACTCTAGATAATTAGGTTTAAAACGATTACTAACTACTGCTTAAGTAGCAATAATCCTACCATATTACGGTTAAAAGCTTCTAAAAATAATAAGTAAAGTAAGTCTATGATAAGAGGGGAGGGTTTTTTTTTTGGTAGAGTACACTCGCGCGGCCTTTAACTTTCCAGAAAAACGGACCTCCTCCTCCGATAAGAAAATTAAAAACTAACTCAAGGCAGGAAGTTTGAAGGTTTATGAAAGGCCAATGCTGTAGAACAAAATTGTCCAGGCATGCAGGGCAGCGGGAATAAGGGAACAGGCCCCGCAGAATTTGCGCAATGAGCAGTAGGTCAGGTCCGGACTTCCATAATTCTTTATTACCATGTATAAAGTTGACATCATCAAATGTCAAATTCAAAGTAACTGTTATATGTTTTTTTATTTTTGCACAACACTCTTGGTTATTAAACAAAACATTTATGGAATATTTAAAATTATTGTGTATTGGATTTCATATCATTTGATTTAATATAGAAATAATTAATGGCACCATTTCACAACCTTCTATTTATATGGTCGATATTTTTGGAAAATCTTAGTAAAATATAAAAAAACACGTTTTTTTTAATATATTTCAAACATTGTATGCTAGTTTTGTGTACTTATCACCAATTTTATGATAAAAGGAGGACAAGATAATATAAATGACTTTAATTTAATTATTATTATATTAAAAGATCGATATCTTGAAAATAAAACATTGCCGAAAAAACCTTATTTTAGATTTGTAATCAGTGCCTTCGTATGCAAATAGTCAAGAAAAGAAAAGTAAAAGCTTACCATAATTTAGACCGGTTGTTTGTGTTTTAGGCTTATACAATATTCCATAAATTTATAATTTGTAAAAAGTACAAAAAATAGTGTTACCTCATGCAGGTAACATAAAAAATTTAACAAGATGTATATAATTTTTACATAAGCATTTTTATTTTTAATATTAAATCTTGGGACAGTCCACCACGGCTAATGCTTCAATACTTGATTTAGGCTGGACGTAATTTTGAACAGTTAAGATTATTCTTAAAAGTAACGCCAAAATGGTTAAAAGAACGAAATGACTTGTTGAAATTAAACTGGACAAGATTTTTATAGCCCAAAACGGGGTTAGTTTAAGGTCTTGTGAAAGAGATATTTGCATTGACTCCGCGTGTTTTCCAAATCTTGCCTATGGGCTGGCTTAAGAAATACTATACTATACTATCGTCAGTAAAACTAATAATAGGATTGAATGTGCAAGAGAGATCGTTTATGGAAAAGAGAAACATAGTTGGTGCCTTGGGGCACACCAGCATTAATTTAGGAAAAAGCTGGAAGGATGACTTTACGATATTATAAGTAACAAACAATAGACACAAAATTATATTCACAATTTAATAAATACTAATCACTAAAATAAGAAGGATTTTATTATTCCAAAAAACTTCTGCAACCACAAAATAAAATCACACAAGGCAAAGAATGAAATTAATAGGGTTTTGGTTTTGCGCCCGACCGTCCATACGGAAAGGGACTCCGGTTCTGTCGAAAGTATAATAGGTTGCCTACCCACACACTGATTTATCGGTGTGCGATGCGAAAAGAAGGTTTTGAATTACGCAAGAACATGCAGAATGTTTTATTTTTTAATTTAGGCCCTAATTTCCCCCTTTTTTTTTGTTGAATTATTAAATAATATAATTTTGCCAAGCCATATGCCCGATCACGTCTCACAGTGTGCGTAAGAGAAAAAGAAGAATAAAAGTAAACTTTTCCTCTTGGTTTTCGTGCACTGGGCGGCGGAAAATAGTAATGCCCCACCCGCCCACCACTCATCACGTAGAGGAGGGAAAAAAAGTTGCACTCTTATTCTTTTTTCTCTCACGTGGAGTGTTGCAAGACCAAGTTGCAAGGTTGCCCTAGTAGTATATGGTTGAAGGTCCGATATATAATCGAGTGTTTTAGTAACAAAATTTTTCTGCGCCTCAGAGCTTGGGTGGTCTGAAAAGTTTAACAATGAAAAAAAGGGGAATTAAAATGTAAAACCACAAAACGCCTAGAGTTAATCCAAACCCTATCTCTTTTTGCGTGCGTGTAAAATTTTATATGTAATGCTGTTTCTAAAATCAGAAACATCTTTTTTCTCCGATGCAAAAATTTTTGATCAAGTTTACACCCTAGAGTGCTGTGAACCGGATTTTTCGAAGGCCGGGCGAATCGGACCTATACCATCGGGGCTTTAACGGTTTTTTTTATACCGCAAGGATAGCTTTGACAGCATTAACTTAGAAAAGAGATTAACTTTTAGTAAAATAATTAATTAAAAATGAAATTATTTAAATTCTATTGATTTAAAAGATGGATAAAAAGAGAGTAAGTAATAAAATTATTGTAAATAAATGGTTTTACTAATATGTATTAAATTGAGACATTAATTTTTTGGAAAAATAAAGCAAATATTTAGTCTACTCTAGATGTACCTACCTGAATGTATCAATAAAATGTTGTAGGCATAAATTATATTAAAGAACCTCTTAAAAATCCAAATTTAAAAAAGGTCTGTAGTATTGATCACTTGAGCTACAGATGGTACTGCTTGTTTTTAGAGAAAATTTATAAAATGACTTTGTTGGAGTGCCGAACATATTTTTTTTTCATATTCTGTGCAAGGTAATTATTTTTTAAATCTTTTTTATGCTTAGTGGATTTTAAACGCAAATTTCCGAACTAAACTACTTCTTGTTATCCAGTTACCATGAAATGTTTAAAAATGTGCTGCGTTGCCAAGTTTTTTCATTTTTCACTCATTTTTAAATTTAACTATTGTTAAGTCCATTGCTAGAGTTAACTCCTTGGGCGAGGATACCATAGAAGCTGAGGTGGGAAGGGGCTGCCCACAAGGAGGTGTTCTATCACCATTATACTGGGCGATCCTAGTCGACGACCTTCTGGCAAAAATGGCCAAAGAGGGTTTCACTGCTCGGCTACGCAAGACATACATCGTAGTTAGAGGTAAGCACTTAGACTTTGTTTCAGAAAGGACGCAAACGACTGACATCGTAGACGAATGGTGCAGGGGGAAGGTCTGTCGGTTAATCCACAAAGACCGTTATTGTTCCTTCACAAAGAGCACTAAGGGCACTCAGATGTCCAAAGCTAAATGAGAGGAAACCCCTTTCCCTCCAAGAGTTAAGTATCTAGGAGTCATTTTGACCAAAGAAAACTTGTTCAGAAGAAAAAATTGCCCTCGGGAGATGTCGCAGACTTTGTGGAAAAAAGCTGGGGACTTAACCCAAAGATAAACATGTGGTTGTATAAAATGGTAATAAGACCCATGATAACCTAGTTCAGTTGCCTGGGGGCAAGGTCTCAGACCGTAGAACCAGACAACTCAGAGTGGCAAAGGCTAGCATGCGTATGCATCACGGGAGCTGAGAACAACTCCAACCGCAGCCCTGGAAGTGCTGCTAAACCTGCCGCCACTCCACATCTACATACACCGGCAAGAAAGGCGGCTCTATAGGCTCAAAGGAGGTCAAAGTCCAAATAGAACACCGAAGGACTCCAAGATGGGAAATAGAGGAGGACCAAGGTCAGCTCATTGTTTGAGATGCCCTCAGACAGGACAACCTCGTTTCATCTTCAATAGACACTTTCGTATTGTCATACCAGATAGGGAGGACTGGAAGGGAGGCCCTCCAATCAAAGCCGATCATATCTGGTATACAGATGGCTAAAAGACCAACAAGAGTCTAGGAGCTGGCATCTATGGAGATAAGCCTAGAGAAAAGGTAATCTTAAGTCTCGGTCAGCACGCCACGGTTTTCCAAGCGGAAATCGCAGCAATAGTGCATTGCGCCGTGAGGATTAAAGAAAAAGGGAGTAAAAGAAAAAATATCGTCATTTACTCAGATAGCCAAGAGGTCCTGAAGGCCAGTTCCCCAAAAGTTAATTCCAAACTAGTCGGGGACTGTATACAGGCCCTGGAAAAAGTCGGCTTGGCAAACACACTTATGGTAGCCTGGGTACCAGGCCACGAGGGCCATCCAGGCAATGAAGAGGCCGACGACCTAGCCAAAAGAGGATCAGCCGCGGAAATGATAGGCCCGGAGCCATTCTGCGGTATCTCGGCAGGTCTCTTTAAAGCATCTATTAAGAGTTGGGTAGACAGACAGTTTCAAAGCTGGTGGGTACAAACACCGGGACAACGACAGACAAAGCAGTTCATTAAGACCTGCTCGGCCAAGTTTACATCGGACCTACTGAGGTCCGATGTAAACTTGGTGACAAATGGTCGAATCGGTATTTTTCAAAAACCATTTTGTAGGTTTTTGAATTCTCTACAAACGGTCTTAAAGTTATATAGCGAGTACTTTTTTATATTAAAAAAAAAAACGAAAAAAAGCCCTTGGTTTCATAATTATTGTTTAAAAAAATAACCTAAAAAAAAATTGGTTGGATTTTAGTAATCTACAGGTTATTCCGAAAGTCGCAGTCAGATATTTGTTAACATTAATTACAAAAATGACCTTTTTTTTGCTATAATAATTGGACTATCAATGAAGACGGAGGTACGAAAGAAAATAGTTAATTAACCATAGGGTAGCTTTTTGAAAAATGCATTTAAATATTTTTCCAACTGGACTTTTTTTCTTTAACTGTTGAAATAACACCATATATTTTTTTAATTTTTAAAACAATATTTAAAACTTAAAACAAAAAAAAAATTATTTAGATGCATGACTCACTTAGAGACGGCGCGTACTCATCCATAAGCGGGCGCGCGGAGCTCTATTTTTAGTAACAAATTAAAATTATAAATAATGAGACTAGGGATTTTAAAACTGGACAAAATTTCCTAAAATTTTTCTTTCCTAAAATTATTTACATCAAAAGTGGAAGATTTTATGATAAAACATTTATTATTTATTAGGATATATTAATATTTACATTACAAAAATAACTATTTTCTCCTAAAAGAAAATGTTTTTTTTTTAATCTATTCATAATAAAACGTCATAAGAATAATATTTATAATGCCTGCCTTATTTAAACTAATACAAAATGTGTATATTGTAAGTGAGTAACAAAAAAATTAAAGTGTTGGTTCAATATAGAAAAAACACTGACCTTTACATCACAAAAATCATTTTATCCATAATTTATTTTTTCCTCTAAAAACAATGCCAGGAAAAATATTTATCAAACAAATATTGACTTTTGCTTTATAAATAAACACACCATTTTATTTTGGCTTTATGTAAAAAGCTATTTAAATGGTTTTTACATTGCTTGTCTTTTATAGCAGCTCTTACAAAAAGCTTTATAGTCTAAGAGCTGGAGCCAAAATTTTAATATGATCCCGGTCACGGAGGAATATAATCAGTATTGTTCCCCTATCCAGGAACATGACTTTGCCGCGTGCGTATTGGCTTTGTCTTCTATGGTACAACGCAACCTTAAATAAATGTTTGTCAAATCATGGAATACAATGTTTTAATGATTTTCATAAAAGGGTGGACATTCTCTCCTGCGTTAGACAACAGGGGGATAAATATGGAAGCAAATAATAAAAAAGATTTTGTCCAAAGTGGGGGGGAAAAACCGGCCGAGGATGATCGCGTTGTTAACTTTTTTTGATTGATTAGATTTTTGGGGGAAGAGGGGAAAAAAACCTTTTACCACTGAACCCCTTTACCGGTTAATTTTGGGTTTTCTCCTATCTTTTTTTAGAAAAATTTTGTTCAAGCCCGTCTTCTTAACTAGTTCCCCAAGTCTCGACACTGGCCACTCCAAAAAACCCGCCTTTTGGGCCCCTCCCCAAGCCTAGTAAACCTAACCCCAAAGGCCCAATGGCCCAAAACCACATGTAAGGCTTTTTTTTCAGCCCCCGGGGCAGAATCCCACGGCCCCCCCTCCACCAGGTTTATTTTTCCAGGTGCTTGTTGAGTTTACAATGTCCTGTTAATTGACCAGTTATCCTTACGACCTTACGGCTGTGGCTCAGAGGTCCGATGTAAACTTGGCCGAGCGGGTTTTTAATAACCCCGCTTTGTCTGTCGTTGTCCCGGTGTTTGTACCCACCACCCTTTGAAACTGTCTGTCCCCCCAACTCTTAATAGATTTTTGAAGAGACCTGCCGAGATACCGCAGAATGGCCCGGGGGCCCATCATTTCCGCGGCTGACCCTTTTTTGGCTGGGTCGTCGGCCTTTCATTCCCGGGGATAGCCCTTTTCCGGAAACCCAGGTTACCAAAGGGGTGTTTTTGCCGGATTTTTTTCCAGGGCCGTATACAGTCCCCGACTATTTGAATTAACTTTTGGGGAACTGGCCTTCAGGACCTCTTGGCTTTTTTTTAGAAAAAACGATATTTTTTTTTTTTATTTCCCCCTTTTTTTAATCCTCCGGCGCAATGCACCTTTTTTCTGCGATTTCCGCTTGGCCGGGGGGGCCGGGCGTGGGGGACCGAGACTTTTAAATTTTCCCCTTTTTCTAGGCTTATCTCCATAGATAGCTCCTAGACCTTTTTCCCCTTTTGGGCCCCCCCGGGGTACCAGGAAGATTGGTTTTATTTGGGGGCCCCCTTCCAGTCCTCCCTATCTGGTATGACAAACGAAACTGTCTGGGGGGCATCTCAAACAATGAGCTTTTCCCTTTTTTTGGCCCCCCCTATTTCCCATCTTATCCTTCGGTGTTCTATAATTGGACTTTGACCTCCTTTGAGCTATAGAACCCCTTTTAGGGGGATGTAGATGGGGGAGGGGGCAGGTTAGCAGCCCCGGGGGGTGGGTTTGGAGTTGTTCTCATAGCTCCCGTGATGCAAGCATGTACCTTTTACACTTTGAAGTTGTCTGGTTGCAAGGGGGGGAAATTTTCCCCCGGAGGGCCCTAGGTTATCATTCTTATTACCATTTTATCAACCACATGTTTATTTTTGGGTTAAGTCCCCAGTTTTTTTCCCCAAAGTCTGCGACATCCCCAATTTTTTTTTTCTAACAAGTTTTTTTTTTGGGCAAAAATGCCCAATCTTTTGAAAGGGGGTTTTTTCCCCCTTTAGCTTTGGACATCTGAGTGCCCTTAGTGCTTTTTCCTTGTAAGGGGGAAAAATAACGGTCTTTTGTGGTTAAACCACAGACCCTTTCCCCCCCGCCCCTTCGTCTACGATGTTCGTGTTTTGCGTCCTTTCTGAAACAAAGTCAAATTTTTCCCCTAATCGATGGTTGTCCGGTACAACACACCTTTTTCTTTAAAAAAATCGTTTTCCATTATTTTTAATTTAAAAGGGGTGTTTTGGGAAAAAAATAGTCAATAACATATATAATTTGAGCTAAAAAATGAAAATTGGCGCATTAGTAGTTTTTATTAATCGCACTATAAAAAAATTGGCCCTTACTCGCAAGTGGGGGAATATTAGCGTTGATTGAGAAAGGGAAAAAATACTACCTATGTTAAAACGCGTGCACTATGCCCATCTTTCTTTAGACCACCTTACTCACCCCTTTACCCTTTCCCTTTTTTTCCCGACTTGTGGCGCCTTTATCGGGAAATCGGGCAACTCGACATTTTAGATTCGAAATTTTTTCATCATAACACCCACCCCGTTGATGGGAGTTTTAGCACATCTTATAGGCTGTGGCTTTCGCATTGCCCCATGAAGTTTTATTGCGGTCCCCAATATAATATCCCATAAAATATAGATTTTTATTTTAACTTTTTTTTTTTTGAATTCAATATCCAGAAAAAAAAAAGTGAACACCCTTCCCTTTTTTTTTCTTTTAAAAAGCAAGACATCGTTTAACCGTTGAAGAGTGTTTAATGTATTTTTCATAAATTTTTAAAAATATTTTTGGGGAAAATAACCGACATTTTTTTCGCACGGAAAAAAAAAACTAAAAAGCTTGTTATACTTTTGAACAGTAAAAAAATGTAAATATTGATTTTAATTTGTTGTGTGTGCATAATTAACGTTGATTTTAATTAATATTGTTTGTATAACCAAAAATAACACAAGGGAATTTTCTAATTTTCAAATATGCCTCTTGTGTACAAAATTAGTGCAGTATTCGCAATAGAGTTATTGCGACCAAGAAGTCCCATATCTTCGTAACCTTCAATACAATCATTGGCTTTATTGTAGTCTAACTCAGGTTTTAGCATAACTTCATCAAATTGTACTGCACACACGAGTTTTTTTTTATCCATTGTTCTTACTTTCATAGCAAGCTTTTTGGCTAATGTGTTTTCAAGACCTGTTTTTAAGTTAATTACTTTTAACCATGACTGAATTGTACGCACAGACGGTAGTGAAAAAATAGCTTATTTTTTAAAAAATTATAACAACTAGGCGATTTGTAATAAACATATAGAGCAAAATGTTTTTCGTTAAGTTTTCAGCAATTGTTCTTATGTGTTGGTAATTGCATATTAATAAAGGTTTTTACACTAACACTTTTATCTTTAAATAAACTAGATACAATATTTTCTTTCGTGGCTTTTTGTAGATTTAGACTTAAATTAAACAATCGTTTTTTTATCTGTGACTTTGACGATGATGGAGTCGTTATTTCGCACACTTCGTGTACTATTTTAGGAACTTTAGTCGTTCTGGATGTTGCAGGTACAGAACTTATGCATAAGCTTTCGCGAGTGTAATGGGAAAAAATTACGTCGTCGTTTTCATTGGTATTATCTTCAACCGTCTGGGTTCTTTTTCTTAAATACGTTTTTATGTTTTGTTCTGAAAGAAAAAACATTTCTAGATTTTTATTATTTTTGATTTCAATAAAAAACTGTTATGTTTTATTTATGACCGTTTGCAACAGTAACTATAAGAATTCTTTATTCTTTATGAAATTAGCTACCAAAAACCAAATTTTGTATAAGGAGTGATTTTTGCGGGACTGGTGACGCAATATTTCAAAAAATATAATGAGTTACACAAATAGCTTTTGCTTAACCTTTTCCATAAAATATAATTTTTAAAGATTTATAATTAAATAAATTTTGGGAAATATTTTGTAATTAACTTTATTATTAGGTGTATTATCCCACTTTTTGAATATGTTAAAAACCAATTTTTATAATTGTTTCATTTTACTAAAAAGTTAAGTGCTCTTCTCTCTTCTGTTTTTTTTATAGTCAAAAATTATAGATATTGACAAAACTTATTTTTTTACGTCCTATACATAAAGAATGTTTATTAATTGAGGGCCGCTAATATATGATATAAGTCCTTGTGTGATTTTAATAAGAAAATGTAATATAAACAAATATCCAAAACTTTTTAATTTTTAAACTACAGGTTGTTAAAATTCCATTATTTTATTATAATTTTCCTATCACTCTTCGATATCTTTATAAAATATTGTACATTTAGTATACACTATTTAAAATTTAATTTTTGTCCCAGTATTTCCACGCATGGTGGGTGCCTACAAAAATTTAAAATTATTATTTGCTTTTTGGAAAAATCAGTGGCGTACCATTTTTATCCAAACAAAAATATTTACTTTAAACCCCATACGGACGTAACTGGTAAAAATTAAAAAAATCTTACGTTAAAAAATGCTCCTTAATATAATAAAAAAATATCTAAAAGCGGTAACAAAATTGTGATAAAAAAGTTATTTTTTCATAAAATTTTAACACCCTGTATAATGGGCACTTAACTAATAAACACCCAGTATTATGCCAATAAATAATTAAAAATACTTTTTTTATTTTTACGTTAATATGCAACACATGCCCTTTCTTGCTATAAATTTACCACAAATATAAATCCAAGTTATTGTTTTGTGGTGTAACAATGAGTAAAACAATGGTGTAACAATAGCACAAAATTAAACAAGGAGCACTATTTTTTTAAATCTATTTGGTTTGAAAATAAATATTTTTATAGACTTATAACCGTGGGATAAATGAAAATGAAAGCACTGTACAAACATTTCTTTACTTTCAAAATCTCAGTAGTGATCATACATTTTTAAGCCATGTCAATAATGTGTTAGTATTTTAAAATTTAATACTGTATCGACGGTTTAGTTATATTAAGGTAAAGTTTCCAGAATAAGAAATATTTTTTTCTGTAAACTTTCATTAGGGTCATTAGACAAATGAGTAAATTTATTATATAAGACAAGTGAAACACGATAAACAGTAATAGGATCGATGATATTTATAAATTATAAATATGTCCAACTTCATAAACTGCTGAAGTCATTTACATAAAAAAATATTCACTCTTCATAGGAGAACTCTAAAAGAATAAAATAAAAATGTCGCCTAAAAATAAACTACACATGGTTATTTAAAACTTGTATTTACCTTTTTGTTTTGTAAAAATAAGAAGGTGGTGAAAATATAACTAATAACCCCATACCTTTTTACTCATGTCCCAATTTTATTAATAGAGCAATAAATACAGGTATATTATCTCTTTAGGTTGGAAAACCCCGAGACTGTCGGCGCCAAGATATGCGAAATCCTCGTTAATCAATTGAACGTACGTTAAATATTTAAAAACATTACTTGCGAAAACTCCTCTCAATGACTAGACCTGTCGATTGATAGGCGAAGAATGAGAATAGCCATTGCATTGACAATTTCTACGCCTTTAAGAGATCTTGACATGCAGAGCCATCTATCCGCTACGCATTTTAGTCGTCACGTTGTAGCCCGTAAATATGCGTATCTTCCCACTTCTCAATCAACGATATTAGGCAAATGGTCCGATTTGAATTTTAAAAACGACTTTTTAAAGTTGAGATTAAAAGCTACAAATTGTATATCTCAGATTTTCATATAAGCGTTGATTGAGACTCAATCAACGATATAAGTTTCGAGAACATTGTTAAAAATGCTTGTAAACCTAGCGCGTCGAAGAAATATTCGGGACGGAGACGTACCTACTGAAGGTTTGTTCAACACATCAAAAAACCGCCACCGAACGATCACGCTCATGCGCAGTGATTAAATTGGGACGCATTTTAATCACTGCGCATGAGCGTGATCGTTCGGTGACGGTTTTGAACGGTTTCTGGCGCTGTTTGAACAAACCTTGAGTTGACTGTGAAGGGGGCACCCAGCAGCGAAGGAGAAGCGAGCGACCGGCTGCATGCATCGGGCGCGGTGCCTCTTGCAGTACGTCTAGGTCGCAAATTTTTCCTTGACGCGCTAGGTTCACAAGCATTTTTAGCAATGTTCTTCAAACTTATTTGAAAAGGTGAGATATAAAATTTGTAGCTTTTAATCTCAACTTTAAAAAGTCGTTTTTAAAATTAAAATCGGACCATTTAACTAATATTCACGGCACTTGCAAGATATGAGCCTAATTTGTTTATAGTGCGATTCAATAAAAACTATTAATGAGGCAATTTTCATCTTTCGGCAGATCAAAGTATATGTTATTAACTTATTTCCCAAAAAATCAACCTTTAATTTTGAAAATTAGTGGAGATACGAATTTTTTGAAAAAACGTCTGTTTTAAGCGTTTTTCCGGCTTTTCTCGGTAAAAAATGGTCGGATCGGGATCTTTCAAAAACCATTTTGTAGTTTTTGGAATTCTCTACAAACGGTCTTTTACGAGTAAAGTTATATAGGCAGTACTTTTTTATATTAAAAAAAAAAAAACGAAAAAAGGCCCTTTTTCAATAATTATTGTTTAAAAAAATTAACTGAAAAAAATTGGTTGGAATTTTGATTTTAGTAATCTACAGGTCATTACGAAAGTCATGGCGCAGTCAGATATCTGTTAACATTAATTACAAAAAAATCTATAATAATTGGACTATAAAAGCTGGATAATTGTTTAAATAATCCCCTTATACATTTTTCGCCTCTTGAAGTTCTTTCTATGAGTGTACTTAATAAGATGACGTTATAAAATTATTTTTATGTTTGTTTGTTTTGTTTATAACGAATTTTCTAAGTTAACAAAATTTTACGATTTTTTATTTTTTGTTAACTTACAAAATTTGTTATAAAGACAATAAACAAATTTAAAATAATTTTATGACGTCATCCTATTAAGTACACTTATCAAAAGAACTTCATAAGTAAAAAAAAATTATAGGGTTATTATTTAAAAAATTCTCCAGCTTTTAATGAAGACGGAGGCACAAAAAAAGGTAATTAACAATAGGCTAGCTTTCTTTAAGTGTTAAAATGACACCATATATATTTTTTTAATTTTTAAATTAATATTTAGTGCTTTAAAAAATCATTTAGATGTATGACTTACTATAAAGGCGGCGTACTCATCCCGAAAGGGGCGCGCGGAGCCTCATTTTCAGCAACAAATTAAAATTATAAATATTAAAGTTAGAGATCCGGCAGTTCGGAGTTTTTTATCAAAAATTTCCTTCTCTTTAAGGATCTTTTTTGAAATTCCCGCTATCTTGTATAGTTTTTGAGTTATCATCAAAAAACAAAATGTTTTTTTCGTTTTTTGTTAATAACAATTACAATTTTTATTTGCTGAAAAAAATCGAAATAACACGTCTCAGAATTGCAATCCGCGTCAAAGAACCCATCGCTCATATTTTTCGTACCCTTCTAACTATTAAAATACTTTGATAAAATCAAAACCCATGTTTAAAAAAAAAGAAATTCAAAATAAGTATTTTATCGTATCACTAGGTTGACCAGGGTTCTGTGTATTTTTATGAATCTTATAAAGTTACTGCATGTATAACATTTTTTAATGAAAATATAAATATTTTAATTTCTTTTTCAGATTCTGCATTGTAGTGGTTTGTACGACATCATATAAGCAGGTACGTAAAAAAAAAAAATACGTCTGTTGTAAAGGCTTAAATTGGTTTCGTCTTTGTATATAATGAGTAAGTCACGTTCTTATAAAACAGTTTATGCCCCGAAATCTTCTTAGTTTCTTTCGTCTTATTTCATTTAAAATATTTTGTTGGAGTTCGAGCGACTTTATTCAGAAAATTGCCCAACTCTAGAAGAATTATTTCTTGTTTGTGACCCAAATGCTGCACATTTTAGCATTAAAAGCAAATAAAAATAAATCAAGAGGGTATCTGTTCACAGAATAATAAAAAAAATATATTTCTTGGCAAAAGTTATTTGCTAAATTGTTTTTATTTGCTTTTCAGTAAAATAGGAATAAAAGTTAAGGTTTATTGTTAAACTTAAAGGCAATCATTATAATAAAAGATAATAGTAGCAATTTGTTTCTTGTAAAATTTACCATTACGAATGTATACGTTTTAATAGCAAGAAAGAATATGTTAGTTTACGTTACCAAGTTTTGTAAATACACTGCCCGGCACAAAATTCCGGCACCTAAAATTTTTGATTGAGTTTCCTGATCTATTCTTTAAAAACATAAAAAAATAATAACAAAATTGATTTTTTTTTAAATATCGAAAACTAGCGAAAAAAACACAGATTTTAAAATTTTTGACCCCCTATCACCCTTTCAAAAACTATGAAATTCATTATCAGCCCAATCTACTAAAGACACATCACATATATTTTTTTCATCAATAGGTTTTGTTAAAAAAAATATTCGAAATTTTTAAATCCTAACAAAATTGTATTTTACGCCAAGAATTTTTGAAAAAAAGGTGCTTTATCCTCGCTTCCAAGACCTATAATTGGGCGCAAGCAAAACTAAAAAAAATAATGCGACTGAGATATTAGAAAAAAATAAATAATTTTTGTGATTTAATAAAACAGTTTCTAAAGCAGCCACGTAAATAAAAAAAAAAACAGGAAAAAGCACGTCTTTTTATTCTAAACAAGTCTAGCTAGGTGATATTTCAAAAAGTGAAAAGGCCGATTACACCTCCTTATGCGGCAAGGCCCTTTGGTGGATTTAAAGTTGATTCTGGCAGAGGAATAACAGGCTCTTTCCCAGGAAAGAATAAGAAATCTTACTTATTTGATGCCAAGAAGATTGCGAGCTGTTATTGCTGCAAGAGATAAACATACCCGCTATTAAATTGTTTTCTATGTTTTAAATAATTTTATTGCATTGATTTTTTTTAATAAAAAGAACCCGTTAAATCAGTGTTTCTAGTTTATTTAAAATTTTGCAGCTCTTACAAGAAAAGAGCCAATTGGATAATTTAAAAATATCAGAAACTCCTTTAAGATTATATAAAAGGACAAAATCTGCAACCTTTGGTTGAATTTTGTGTCGGAGAGTGTATTCACCAGATCACATTTTGTGCTTTTTTTCATAATTACAAGATTACCAACATATGACGACTAACAAAACCAGTTTTTTAGTTGGACAGGAAAATAAATAAAACCAAAATATTTGTACGGTATTAAAGAATCATTTATTTTAGTAGCTTTTAAATATGTGCAAGACCGTTAAAAATCGTAACAGATAATACTTATTATACAGGGTAGCTGGAAAATTTGTGTACAAAATTTTATTACAATAAGTACAACTTCGTTTTTTCGAAAATAGCTTTCTTTAGACGGTAAGTAGGTAGGGTAGGTTTAAAGTGAGTGGACTTTTTACGCCCTCCACCGCGACCGCTCGGTCTATTGTGGCTCACACCCTTTTATATTTCTCCCAATAGGATCGGACTTCTAATAAATCCGATACCAGATTGGGAGAGAGTTCTTACATCTCCTCCAACGAGGTTACAAAAGAACTAGAGGGAACGCAGGCGCTGAAAAACGGCAGGCGAATTGTCATTTCGGCCATATTGGTAACTCCCGGCAGTCCGAGGCGGTTTTAATTGTGTTTTCGTTTATTTTTTATATATTTGAGAAATTTTTGGTGTGGTTTAAAGACATTTTATAATTTTGAACAATAATGAAGAAGTGTTTAGTTTCAGGTTGTAAAAATTGGTAGATAAGAAGAAGAATTTGGGTGAAAAAACATTTCACAGGTGTGTATTCAACAATAATTTTATTTAACTATAATTCATGCTGTTTAAAATAAGAATATACTTTTAATTTAAATCGTTTATTTGTTAATAGATTAAACATATAAGTTGGGTTACAAAGAGAAAAATAAGTGGCTACGGTACATTTAACCTTTTTCTATATATTTGTGTTGAAAATTTAAATAAATAGCAAAATTAATGCAGATTAATAAGGGTAAACTGAATTAGAAATCACTCAGTAATGAAATCTAAATTAAAATTTAGGTTGACTTTGTTTTGGCCAATAGTAGCACCTTAGGTAGCTCAAATTAATTAGTTTAAGTTAATTTATGTTCATATTGCCAGCTTATATTTTTTTTGTTTCTGTTCTTATCTCTTTAAAAAATTCCTAGATAAACTTGATCCTTTCAACAGACTAAAATGTATTCTGCTAATAACCAATTAGAAAAAAAAAATCTCTTTGACTTCGATATAATAACAAATTACATGTAACATATCACAATTCTAGTGGCAATAATGGTAATTTGGTTTTATTTTGGTATGCCAGTTTTATAACCAATCTTACGAGATGCTTATGATTATTGCTTTTTTGGTTTGAAGAATGAAATTAAATTAATACTTTTTATTTAACAGAATACCCAAAAATAAGACCAGAAGATCAGCATGGGCAATGGGACTTACAAACTTAGCAGTTAGCAGACACGCTGTTGTTTGTTCCGATCATTTTTCTGAGGGCTGTTTTGACAGAACATCTATATGTGGCATAGTTCGGCTAAGAGACAATGTTATCCCCAATATATTTATTGATAAAATTATCTATAATTATAGTATGGACTTCCAGGCTATGAGCGTCAGATAACATGCCGTATAAAAAGTAATCAAATTTTTGTTGTTTTGTTAAATTTTTGGAAAAAAACTTAAATAAGATTTTAACGTTTCGTCTTCAAGGTCCTATCATCAAATGTTTCTATAAAAAAAGAATTTTTTATTACACATTTTAAAGCAGTATGCCCTAAATTAAAACTAAAAAAAATGTCTGGTTAATTATAAATAGAATAAATTTAATTGATTATTTTTAAAAACTACAGGAATTTAATAATTTTCTCAACGGCATTTTATCAGGCTTTTAATAACCTGAAACTTTGCTCATTATATTCTTTTTGTTATTTTATATACACTGTATAATTTATAATAAATACTGTTAAATAAATTAATAAAACATTAGAATGTCTTTTATTTGGTTAAATTATTATCTAATAAAAACATCTCTTGTATTTGTTTTACTTTTATATTATAGATAATAAAAAACTTTATAATTTTTTTAAGCACGGAAGACACAATGACTTTTTTAAGAAAAAATTTGTATGAATTTCTTAAAATATTTTTTTTATAACATTATTGAATTGTCTGTGTAGAAATAACAAACTGCATACAATTTTCACAGGAATTTTTGAAGGCAAAATTTGTATGATGTTTGTACAAGTCAAGTTGCATTTATTTAATTACAAAAAAAAATTAATTCACAAAAATTTTCTATGAAAAATGTCACTGTTTCTTTCAAGCTTTATTTTTTCTAACTTGAATTTTTTTTCTTTAACTTTTTCAAAGACAAGTTAAGGACTTCTTTTCATTAAATTAGTTAAAATACATCAAGCTTTCTCCCTTCTATGGATGAATTCGGTTCGCATATGGTTGACTACGAAAAAAAATATATATATATATATATTTTTTTTTGAAAATGCCTTAATTTTTTTAATAATATGACGAAGCGCTCCTTGGGTGGTATCTTATCTTGCACAAAGATTTTATTTGGCTATATTTCAACTCTTTCTCGCTTATTTTCAGTGATATGGGGGATACCCTTGTGGATATTCTGATATGTTTACTAATTTATAAAATTTTAATAATATTTTTTTACCAAAATTACTAACTGTTTAACTTATTTTATAAGAAACTACCTATTCTTTAGTTTTTCATTTTATATCATAACTTAACGATCAGTTAGATATTTATATACATATTTGCAAAATTTATACCATTTTTTACAATATATAAATATATATTTATCCCAAACACTTCTAATTTATTTTTGTAATCGTTTATAGTACACCTATAAAGAATTGCAAAAATAAACAACACAAAAGTGCTGAATACGCCTCTGTCCAGTCAGCCATATTGGAGTCTCTTTGTTTACTCCAAAGTTTTAACGTGTGTAACATTGGTTGCGTTCTCTCTAGTTCCTTTTCTAACCTCGTTGATTTCCTCTTACTCATGTCACTACCGGACAGGAGCACAATGTGTTCTGGTGTCCCTGTCTCCTAGAGAGTATAGCGAGCAGACGATTAGATCCATCATGCCCTCCTCTCCCGGTCTAGTGACGTGGGTAGCTACCAGGTCCTTGTTACAGGAACCAGATGGATTGGATTAAGGGAACCCTTCCTAAGCACCTATTTGTTCGGGATGGATTACCCCTTCCCCGTAAAACAGGAGGCGTAAACACAGCGGTTGGGTCTTTAGACGGTAGAGAGTGTGTAAAAATATAAGTTTATCATATTTTCTTGGACACATTATAACTGGCTTTAAGGGTTTTTTTCTCTGTTAAAAAAAAAGTTTTTAAAACTGATTCCATCGATAAAGATTTTTTCTAATTATCTATATCAATAATGTTTTGAGACAATCTACAAATTTTGATTGTTTTTTATTAAATATTAATTTTTAAAAGTTTACACAGGCCTGTTTGTTATTAAAAAATAGTGTACACTATTTTATTCTTTTTTTCGTAATCGCTCTCATAGAAGGTGTATTTAAGAACTAGGTAGCTCCAAAAAGTATAAAATAGTGTCAAATATTACTCATATGTTATGTTCAGTATTTTACAAAAATAATACAGGGTTTTGGTTGTTACAATGTTGGTACATACCTAAAGCTTTGTTTTACATAGCTATAGCGATACATTGAGTAAACCGATTTCTGGCGCTTCTCATGACACTTTCAAGCATTTTCTGGATGTTGTTCTTTAAATCTTGAAGGGTCCTTGGACGGATCACATGAACACGGAATTTAAAAAAACCAAATAAAAAAATCACAAGCGGATAAATCGGGAGAAAAAGCTGGCCAGTTGGTTAAACCAGTGCCATAAAACCTAACTAAAAAAAAAAAGAAAATCGGGAGATCGTGCCGGCCATTGCAAATCACCCCTGATCAAAAAAGGAAGTTCTGCTGCCGCGCCAGAAATCGGTTTACTCAATAGGCCTTTTTATCACAATTTTTTTTTGTGCGCATGCGTCAGTATCAGCCATTTTTTTCGTAGTGTTTTTTGTAAACAAGCATGTTAAAGGGCCTGTAAACACATAATTAAAATAAAAAATACTAAAGAAAGTATAGTCATTGAAGAAAAGAAATACGAAAATAAAGAAAAAAGTGCCTTAATTAGCAAATAAGTTTTTTTAATCGATTATTATTATGATATCAGTACGAAAAGGAACGACGAAGCGGTGTTGTTATGGAGTATGTAAGAGTGATACACGCTATAAATCATTTAAATACAATACATATTATTTTATATAACGATATAACAATTGTTTATATGTGGTAGGCCCAATTAGAATAAAATTATAGATACTTTTTGTATAGTAAAGAATTAATGATACCTAACCTCTCAATCAGCTCACTTCTTTTTCCTTTTTGAGGACGTCCATGACATTTGAGCCACCTTTTTAATTGCGTACAATTATGGGCTTCAACTGAATTGATCCTTGGACTATTCCCTACCCACTGTCAAAATTGCAAGTCATTCTATGCATTTTAAAAAAATTGCTAGGCAAAATGGTTCGTTTCCTGGACTAAATGGAATTAAAAAGGAAAAGCTGTATCAGTGGCCACTAAATCCTTCAGATTTAAATATATGCGATTAATTTTTATAGGGCGCTCTTAAAAAAGAAGCTTACAAGAACACTTCGGGACTAATGTATGTGTGGGTTGCCGATACAATAAGATTTACGCAATCTATACATTATTACAAGTTTTCTTAAAGAATAACATAGTTTTTTAAACTAAATTACATAGAAATACAATTACTGGAAAAATCCGGCTACCTACTGTTGGCAAGACAGATATTAAGCCTATCCATTAGACCACGATTAATTTAAATAAGTCTTTTATTTCTTTAAATCCAACTGACATTCAGTTTGGTTACTAGATACATCAATTCAATTGTAATCAATTGTTTTTGTTTTTCGACGCTAGCAGTAAAGCTGTTTACCATATTACTGTGGTAGCAAATAACTTTTTACGACAACAAAAATACTTTGTATTATAGTCGAGGCAATGAAGCACCAAAAAGGCCAAAAGTTCTCAATTTTTTTCCGCAAGTCGGATCGGATTGCGGTTGTTTGCATTCGCTTGCAAAAATTATTTGTAAAATTCCCCCGTAATTTCCGGGATGTACAAACGGAAATTGCATTGCTGCAGCCAAAAGTGCATTCAAAAAATGCATTTTCTGAGACGCATTTTGGAAGATTTGTTAACTTTGTAAATAAAAGTAAGAACTCATTCAAGTCAGGTACCCGGGAGTTTTTAAGGTCGCTGATCACGATTATCATGTTTAAATTGACCCACACCCAACCTGGAGCTCAGGAACGCCGATGAACGTCATCTCGGTGGAACTCTCTCAAAATTCACGCGGGGAAGGAGAAAAACTCGGCGTCGCACACAAGCGAAATTCGGGGAAAACCCGTCCATAAATCGGAAATACCAACTTCGCAATTAAGGCCTATTCTGAGTATAATTTCATTATCTAGTTACCTAGGTATAATAAACAATCACCCTTTTATTTTTAGTCTTGTCACTTGCAGAAATATTTTAGTTAAAAGCTGATGTTCGTGGAGACTATTTCATTGTGATTCAAAAGCGCCTGTGAAAATTAGTAATTTATATTCAGTTTTTCGGCAAAGTGTGGGTGAAAATTTTGTAAAGTAACTATGGAGCCTATTGCTGGTGGTAAGTAGAATATTAAAAATAGTATTTATTTAAAATATTTCTTTACGTTTTTTTATACTGGTGTTCTGAAAAGTTAACAATTAATTTTTTTTTAATTTCAATTTTTCACTTTTTGCTAAAGTAAAAGTATGATTTCCCGTAATTTTCCGCATTTAAATTAGCTTTAAATTATTGGTTAATAAGTCCTTTGTAAGATCCCATCTTAAGTTGCTGCGATAATTTGCGATCTTGACGAGAAAATATTTTTAAAGATTTATGGTCTGGGTCCAAATGCGTATAAAATGTAGGTCCCAAACGCAACAAATAATTTTCTCCTACTAACTTAAAGAATAAATCAATTTTTATAAAATGAGACATTATTTTATAGAAAATTAAATAGAGAAATAAAAAAATTGCCATGTAATTTTATTAACAATTTCTAGTGGTTTTCATATAAAAATTGATAGTTTTAAGGACTACTGTCATGAGACGGCTAGAAAATTTGTAGAATTGTATCCGTGGTACAATATGCCAACTTCCGTCCATAAAATCTTAATGCACAGTTCTGATATAATATCATATTTTATGGTTCCAATTGAGAAACTTGGCGAGGAAGCCCAGGAATCAAGAAACAAAGATATTAAAAGATTCAGAGAATTTCATGCACGGAAGTTTTCAAGAAAACAAAACATGGAGGATATATTTTGTAATCTTTTAATATCTTCTGATCCTTTAATATCCAATATGAAAAAATCATCTGCTAAAAAGCTTAAACAGTACCCTTCAAAAGTTTTGGCATTTTTTGATGAACCAACAGTTTCTACTGATGAAAGTGATAGTGAAGATATTGATTGATTTTAATTATTAAGATAGGTTAGGCTTTATTATTATTACAAAGTTATTGTTAAGTGAGGTATGTATATACTTTACATACTTAAATATATTACTCTTAACATGTATTTTAAATTGCTCTTATTTTTACACACAAAAGTTAGTTATAAATTAAATAGAACAAAAACAAACAAATCACAACTTTATTTAATTTATAATAAGCAATTTTATTAATCTCAAAAGCGTTTATTTCAGTTAGCTGAAGTCGGATTGAGGCACTCAACAGTGACAAAGGCAAGTCAATTTGGAAAAAATGCAGGATTAACTATCTCAATCCTACAATTCTGTTAAAATGGTTTACCTCTCTCTCTCTGTTAAGTGCCTCAATCCAACTTCAATTCGAGCCGAAATAAACGCTCTTATTATGAATTTTAATCTCTTAACTGCTTAAATTGTTAAAATAATAACAGTCTAATAATAATAGTAACATTTTTCATAGAGTTTTATTTTTTTAAGGAAATAGGTACTTACACAGCGCTTATGTAATGCAATAAATGAACCCAAGGGAAGGGGGGGGGGCTTTAAAAAATGTTTAAATGAACGTGTTATCTTAGTTTTAACATTTTCTTACGATTAAACATGTTTGTGATTCATATCAGCACTACTACTATTTATGGCCGGCTTTTCCCCGATTTTCGCCTTTGTGCGCCGGGGGGTTTTTTGGGTCGCTGAATTCTAATATGGCATCGGCGAATACCCCCCGGACACCTGGTGTGCCGGAACCTGGACGTGGACATCATCTTCGAGAGTATTCCGGACAAGATTGCCAAAAACAACTCAACAATTATTTTGGGGGCGTTTTTTAGGGCGCTTAATCCAAATTGCACATCGAAAACGATCCCCCGAACACGTACGGCCGAGTGATGTTCGCGTTGGTAAATTTAACAATGGACTTAGCAATTGTTAAAAGTTAACAATGGTTTAGAATGTTCTATTCTAATAATATTAACCCTATTTTAATAATAAAGGACGAACCGAAAATCGTTATGGGGGTTTTTTGGGGCGCTTAATCCAAATTTCACCACGAAAACATACCTCCGAACACCTGGTGCACCTAAACCTCGGCCTAAACGTTATTTTCGAGGGTTTTCCTTACACAATCGAAGAAGTCGAGCCCATAATCGTGATGGGGTTTTTTGGGGCGCTGAATCCGAATTTCTCCAGGCAAGAGTTAAACATCAATGAATGTGTCAAATTATAAGACGATTTTTGGTTAGGTTTTTGCGATCGTGTCTGGAAAACCCTCGGAGACGACGTTCAGGTCGAGGTTCTGGTGCACCAGGTGTTCGGAAGTACGTTTTCGTGGTGAAATTTGGATTCAGCGCCCCAAAAAACCCCATAACGATTTCCGGTTCGTCGTTTTCGATTGCGTGAGGAAAACCCTAGGAGATAAGGTCCGTGTTCAGGTCCGGTGCACCAGGTTTTTAGGGGGTCGTTTTGAACGTAAAATGTGGATTCAGGGCCCCAAAAAACGCCCCCACAATGATTTTAGGTTGTTTTTGGAAATCTTGTCAGGAAAACTCTTGGAGAGGACGTCCACGTCTTGGTTCCGGCGCACCAAGTGTCCGGGGGGGTATTCGCCGATGCTGTATTAGAAGTTAGCGAGCCAAAAAGCCCCCGAGCGTCGAGTTTCTCTCCTTCCCCGCGTGAATTTCGGGACAGTCCCACGGAGATGACGTTCATCGGCGTTTCTGAGCTCCAGGTCGGCTGTTGGTCAATTTGAACATTATAATCGTGATTAGCGACCTCTAAAACCCCCGGGAACCCGATTTGGGATAGTTCTGACTCATATTTACAAAGTTATTAAATCCTCCGAAAACCGTCTCAAAAAAATGCATTTTTTGAATAAATTTTTGGCTGCAGCAATGCAATTTCCGGTTTTTCCATCCCGGAAATTACGGGGGAATTTTACAAATAATTTAGCAAGCGAATGCAAAAAAACGCATTCCTATCCGACCTGCGGAAAATCATCTAGAACTTTTTTGCTTCATTGCCTTGACTATTACAGTATTTTTGAGATTTATTTTGTCAGTTTGGTACTATTTATTTTTTAATTATCAGTCAGGATGTATAATGTTTTAATTGAATGTTAAACTTATGTTAATACTGTCATTATTAATTTTGTTAAAATTAACTAACTTTGTTGACGTTTATTTTCTTTATTTTTATATACATCTTGTTTATTACATTTTCTATAATTTTACCCAGATCATTAATTTTATATATACAGGGTCCTGCAGCTCAGTTCTCGTCCTATGTAGCTCATTTATAAATCAATTTAAAATTTGCATATTTTGCAGACGTTACCTTTAACCTACGGTGCATTTTAGGAAAATAATTTTGTGTATACAGTGTCACAAAAAAGTGTGACATCAGGATGGTGCATTTTTTAGATTGAATGCTTTGTATTTTTTTTGTATATTTAGGTACCTCTTGTGGTCATCTATCTTCCTCTAAAATTTTGTTAACATCGGTTCAGTGAAAAATAAAAAAAGCTGTTTTGCACCACTAAATTTAAAAATGTGCTTGATTAAAAGAATTAAACAAGGAACCTATTTAGTAAGGTAATATCAGTCGCTCAGGTCATGTTTAGTTAATTTAAACTATACAGGGTGTCCAAAATTTAGTGTCAAAATCTTTAAATTTTAAAGCACTTTATTTTTCTAATTGTTAATATGAGTCCCTGTATATTTTTAGGTCGTTAAAAGCAGACAAAAAAACAAACATTTTTCTAAATATAACCCTTACGAAATTCTTAACACATTAAAAGTTATTCGTTGAAAACTTACTTTGGCATCCATTTCGATAGTAATACCATTAAATAAAAATGATAGGTGGCTATGAACAACAATTTATTGACATTGAAGTTTATTTAACTTACAAAATCTTATTTTGACGCATGATAAAAATTCGAGTTAATTAATAATTAAAGTGTGTGTTAAATGTAAAATAAAGCTAATTTTTAATTTGTAATAACTTTTGGCTAACATTTATGTAACTTTAACGAATTTCTAGGTAATAATTAACGTTATTAGGAAACTCTAATGCCAATAAATTGTTTTTTAAAGCCACCTACCATTTTTAATCAATAATATTACTATTGAAATAGATGCCAAAATGAGTTTTCAACGAATAATTTTAATGTATTCGCAATTTTAATAGGGCGTATTTAGAAAAATGTTTGTTTTTTTAATTTTGCATCTGACAACCTAAAAATATACAGGGGCTTATATTAAAAATAAGAAAAATAAGCTTTAAAATCTGAAGAGTTTGACACTAAATTTTGGACACCCTGTACTGTTTAAATTAACCAAACATAACCTGAGCGACTGATATTACGTTACTTAATAAGTTTCTTGTTTAATTCTAATAATCAAGGACTATCGGTATTTTTATCAATTTTTAAATTTAATGGCGCAAAATAATTTTTTTAATATATTTTTTTTTCTCTGTAATCACTAAACCCATGTTGACAAAGATTTAGAGAAAGATAGACTATCCACAACTAACCACAAGAGGTATTTAAGTATACAAAAAAATACAGAGCATTCAATCTAAAAAACTGCCCCATCGTGACGTCACATATTTTGGGACACCCTGTATAATCAAACTTATTTTTCTGAAATGCACCGTAGGTTAAAGGTAACGCATGCAAAATAAAAAAAATTAGGTTGATTAATAAATGAGCTACATAAGACGGGAGGTAAGCTGCATGACACTGTATGTGTAATTTTTTTTTAAATAGAGCCAGAATTTTACATTGCGTATGCCAGGCTTATCCAGTTTAATTATTGCATATTTTGTTCTTTTTTGGCAGTCATTTACTGCCTATAAAAACTACATGCCTTAAGAATTCTAGGGGAAAAATAAAAGAAACATTGCTTTGTCAGGAAAATAATTGAGGACATATCAAAGTGTAAATTGTTAAAGTTGTTTTTAATTTTAATTTTAAAAATAATCTTTAAATTTTTTAATAAATTTTTTAAACCTACCCTACTTTTTATTGTCATAATCCTAATTTAAAATTGTTATTTCATTTTAAAATTATTTGACATAATAACATGTAAATAAGTTTCAATTTTTGATGAGCAAAGATATTTTCAATAGGATGGAAACGATGTAAATCATTTGGTGAAAAGTAATTTTAAATTTAAGCCAATTGGATTTAAAAAGAACATTAGTTTACTTCTGCCTAAAAATTATTATAAAACTTTTATTTCTTTACAAGCTTATCAAATTATATTTCACCCAAAACTAAAAAAAGGTAGTTTTTTTATCATAAGTTTGTTAATTTGGTTCGTGTTATGTAAAGTTGAGAAAATGTAAAAAGTTTTGACGAAATTAATTAAAAACTTTATTTAAACGAACTTAGAGCTTGTGGACATAGTTTGCCTAAAATCTGTGTAATCTTTATTTAATGAGTTGTAGGTAGGTAGGTTTAAAGTGAGTGGGTATAACACCCTTCCACCCCGATCGATCGGTCTATTGTGGCTCACACTCTTTTATATTTCTCCCACCAGGTCCAGACTTCTAATAAATCTGATGATCCTATTGGGAGAGAGATCTTTCACCTCCCCCGGCAACAAGGAGTCATTGCCGAGGATTGCGAATCTTAGTCGTGCCATTGCTGGGCACGAACACAGTATGTGTTCTGCCGATTCATCCCCCTCCATACACATGCGGCACTCAGCGTCTTCCGCTAGGCCGATCTTGTGCATGTGGTATTTCAATCTGCATTGCCCCGTGTACAGTCCCACTAGAGTTTTAAGGTGTACCCTTAATTGCTCCAGTAGTAGTCCATGCCAGTACCGAAGATTTTCTCTTTGTGTCCAAGCTGATATGAGCTGCTTGGCCATTCCATAAGATATACCGATGACCGGTTCCGGCCCTGTGAATTTTGTCTCCGCCCCCCTTTTGGCATGGAGGTCTGCGGATTCATTACCCTCTAGGCCGGTATGCCCAGGTATCCGCAGAAGTGTAACCTTATTGTTTTGACCCAGTTTGGTCAGCGCATCCTTGCAATTCCAGACGGTTTTCGAATTGCACTGCTGGATTCAAGAGCCTTAGGAGCTGCTTGACTATCGGAGAATATGTTAACTGTCTTACGTGTGCAGTGCCGATCAACCAGCAATCCCTCACACATCTCAATAGCAAATACCTCCGCTTAAAATATGGTTGCGAAAGTGTCCAGGCTGAAGTAAAACTCTGCCCTCGGCCTCTGTCCATATATTCCAGCTTCAACACCGTCCTTGGTTTTGGAGCCATCGGTGTACCAACAGATGTCAGCCCGGAGCAGGTCGGTCGTTTTTCGACTCCAGTCCTCCCTTTGTGGGTAGACTACACTGTAGGGCCGGTTGTAATTGGTTGCTGTAGGCATTATGTCTGAGGGCATTCCCAGTCTGTCACAGGTCAGGACATTCCTGAGGAGACTGGTGCTCTCCGTATGACACGCCTGCGGTTTGTTACTGACCGCTTGATAAAGTCTGTAAGTTGCCCACCTTGCCTCTCTCTCCAAGTTTAATGAGTTGTACACATTGAAGTACTCTTGTATTATATCACTTATTGTGTTAATGATTTGATTTACAAGAAAAATTTTCTTGCACCTATTATTTGTCAAAATAATTCTTCTTAGTTTCCAGAAACGCGCAACAAAAAAAAAATTGGAAATATATTTTAAATTCCCCTATATATACATAGATTAAAGCATATGAATTATGCACCAGCTTCGAAAATGTTAACATACATAGTAACTATGTTATTTATTGACTTGTTATTTAAATTTCAACAAAGCCCTCTTTGGAATAGGAGATATTTTATTTCAGATATTCAGATAACTCTTTTGAAAAACGCCGATTTCCCAAGTTTAACAATGTTTTTTCCAAACATAAAAGAATAATTTTCTTTCTTGTGACCTATATACACACACACATAGCTTTGACGCAATGATCTTAGATAAAATAATAGCCTAAAGCTTTTTTGTGCTAAAAGGAATGTCTTCTATTGTTTTTTTATGTTGTATATCATTGTGACCAGAATCCAACTAATATTACTTTTTTTTAAAAGTTTATCCACAGCTTGTCTTAACAATAATAAAAACTTTATCTTTTTATCGATCTTTCGAAAACATTATAAACCTTACAGTGGTTTAAAAGTATTACTATACACCAAACTTTTATACTAAGCGTTTGGAAAAAAGTATAAGCCAGTCTTTTGGTGCTGCGACTTTAATAGCGATTTGTATGATATGTAGGTCTTTGTTATGCATAATTGGTAATTATCTGATGTGCATAATATGCATATTTTCATATTTGTAAAATAATTTTAGAGGAAGAACTTTTTTATTTCGTCTTATGTAACATTTTTTGCACCACCTATACAAATTTTAAAAGTTTTTTAAAGCAATAAAATATTGCAATTCAAATTATGTATTTAAATAAAACTAAACCATTTGTATACGATAATATATTAGGGCTTTCAAACAAATATACCAAATTTTTAAAGGTGTACGTATCTGTGTTTGTCCACGCATTTTTCGAAAGTATTGATTGGATAGTGTTTTTTTTTGGATTATATTTACTTTAACTTGGGAAGCAGTAGAGATTTTATCAAAATCGATTTAGTACTTTTCATAATAAATGTTACTTTATTGTGTTACTGTTATATATATATATATATATATATATATATATATATATATATATATATATATATATATATATATATATATATATATATATATATATTTTTCGTTATATCGTTATATCGTATATCTTTTTACTTTAATTAAGTTTTATATTTAATGACTTTGTTGGCACCAACTTAAAAAAATGTGGGCCTTAATGTATAGGTCTTACGAAAAAAGTTACCAAAATAAAGTATTTAATTGTAAATACCTCTTAGTTTATTAAATATGTTTTAAAATAAAAAAATATATATATAAAATATATATATATATATATATATATATATATATATATATATATATATATATATATATATATATATATATATATATATATATATATATATATATATATATATATATATATATATATATATATATATATATATACTACCTATGGTCAATACCTGACAATTTATTTTAAAAGTAAAATCTTAAATTTTATACTAACATATTTAAAATTAAAAAACTGGCTTAATTATTAATTAAAAAGTAGCTTGTACAATATCTGGAACATTTTCATACAAATTGCCGCTGCGATGAGTTTAATAGTCTCAAGGAAAAGCTAGGAGGCGCCACTTTTAATTGTTTATTACCAAGTCAGCTCGTAATATGCTGTTTTGAATTTCTTGAATCGCATTTCGTCTGTTATTAGAATAAGTTTTCTCACTTAATTTGTGTGACAAAGTACAGTACAAAGACAAGTATGGTAATAACAATCCTTTTTATATTTAAATGGATTGTAATGTATGCACGAGAGTGACACTGTTACGAGCTTCCCCCAAATAATTAACTTTTGTTAATTCTAAAAAGCGTAAGCAGTAGAAATACCTACGGAAGAGAAACATGTTCTTTACAGATCGTCGTCGTAAAAACGAGGTTAATAATTGGATGGGTGATTCTTTGACAGGAATTACAAAACGATTGCCCAGTCATGGAAATAGTTTTACTCATGCTTGTCGAATTAGGATTAGAGAATGGTTTGGGAAAACAAATACACCACTCTACAAAAAAAGTTTCGGATTTTGGCCATCGGGTCACAATTTTTTCCTAAACTTAAAAAGCGGTAACACCCTTAATTTTAAGGGTTTCCCGCAATTTATTGGTGGTTGCTAGAATAAAACTGACCGGGTTCGTCCATGTAAAGTACAAAAAATTACTTTTTTGGACCATAACCTCTTAAACTTGTTAAAACAGCTGAAAAAAGTGGCGACTTAGAATATACGTTTTTTGGATGTATTTTTACGCCTTTAACACGATTCTGTGGTCATAATTTGGCCAGCAGGTCACAATTTTTTCTTAACCTAAAAAAACTGAAAAAAAATCACAATTTTGAAGATTTTTGGTAATTTGATTGGTGGAAGCTGGGGTAAAACTGACCACAGATTCGTGTTTAGAACGTTAACATCGAAAAACGGAAATCGAATGACTGGTGTATTAGAAACGTAATTCTTTACGCCTTAGCACCACAAATAGTTGCCGATATACTCTGTTACCGGCTAAATTAGAATTGAAAACCAGTAGATGCGAATTAAGGTTTGAATGCTCTGTATATTGACGATTACTAATAATTGAGACACAACGAATTAAATAAGTATACAAAATCTATTTACAATATACAACTGTCGTTTAAAATCGAGATGCCTTACGGAGTCTATGAAACGCGAATTTACTTACGTTACGACACGATTGAAAATGTTTTTTATCACTATAAAGTTAGAAAACTTAAAATCAAATTTAGAAGTCATTTACCGTTTTGAGAAAACCCGGTATTAATTCTGGACTCACTATCTCATCAATAACGTTAAATATTACCTTTACTCTCTGCTAATTTTCGGAAAACTACCATTTACTAGTCACTTTCCTTTTTATCCACTGCTTGTCTTTTCTTACAACACTTTTACATGAAGGTCAGTCTTGTCTTTTTCTCTTTATCGCATAACTTTAATTTTTAACCTTACGTACATGTCAAGTTAAATTCGACTTGAACAACTTATAACTTTATTTAGTTACAAAAAAAGAAGGCAGTAATTCATACTACCATGAGAATCTGGTATTCTCATCGAGGAATTTAATAGAATATTTCGGTAATCCGCCCGAAATTCCAGAACAACTTTCAGACCATGGTTTACAGACAAAATTCAAGTGTAACTGAATTTAAATAGAATATTTCGGTAATGCGCCCAAAATGCAAGAACAAATTTCAGATACTCTTTCTTTAAAACCAGAAGTCTTACTGGAATTTAATATGTGGTCGCTTCTTCATCTCCAAGACCCACTTCATTGGTTATCTCTCTAGCGCTTGTTTTCTGTCGAGCGAAATGTCGAGACTTTATTGGATGCGTCATCTCGTTACGTAATCACAGAGTTCACGGAAACATGTCGATGTGTTAGCGTTGCCTAGCGACGGGCGGCTTCCCTTGTTTCCTGGTTTTTAGATCGGTAAAGAAATTTATTAAGGCGGCATTGTTACGCCTAAAAGAGAAATTTACTGTTTAAATTTAAAATTTTATTTAGATTTAGAAAGAAAGTTTGCCTACTTCTGGCTAGAAAAAAAATAGCTTGTAGGGTGCAGAATGTATTTCTGCAACACCTGGGTTACCGCGTTTTTAGCTTTTTTAACAAATTGGCGGAAAGCGTCAAAATTGATTTTTTTTCCGGTTTTTTATGGTTAGAAATAAATTGTGACCTATTAAGGACGCAAAAATATGCAAAAACACATCTCTGGGTCCGATATTTTTTTTTGTAAAGTGGTGATATTGGGGAGGGTATCATTGTTAGTTTACCGATGAATGGTATTAACATAAAAACAGAGATAGAGTTGAAAGTAGTAATGAGGTTTGGTATATCCAACATTGTTTTAGTGAAGCTATAAGCATGCTTATCTACCAAAAGTAATATTCGTCAATAAGAAAGGAAACTAGAAATCCCAGTGCCAAGTTTAAACTAAATACTGTAAAGGTAGTTAATAAACTTACATTTTTAATTTTCTTTTTAAAATTCCAAGAATCTTTGATATATGTATTGCTTTTATTAACGATATTGACAAGAATATTGTTCCGTGACACCCCGTATAAAAACACGAATCCTGGTTTTACACCTTTGTATTGGATATCAGGTTTACAAACGTTTCTATGGTAACACTTTAACGTAACGTAATTATGACAACTCTTTAACCTTTAACTGTCTGTCAACTTCTTATCTCTTCGAGAAACAAAACTAAACTGGCCTGTGCGGACTTCCTTGGTGATTTTTATAGTAAAGTGGAAAAGAATAGAAAAATCTGGAAAAGTCTAGAATTAGCTGGAAAAATTCTTTTACTACAGGATGTAAAAAAAGTGTAAAATGAAAAGGTTAAATACCTTGTATATGTCAAAACCCATAATTCAATGTTTGCCAGGGATATAAGGGACTTGTTTCAGTTAAGTAAAAGATATAAAAAAACTATTGTGGATATTTTATGCGCATATTATCGTGTTTCTAGAGTTAAATAATTATTTTTACTAAATTTTTCTTAAAAAATACTAATCTAAATAAGGTACCCAATCCTCTGGCTTCATCATGCCTCTGCGGACTGTCCTTAAGATTTCAAAAAAAAAAATACATCGCGTAAGTTACGAAAATTATGTCTTATTTTGTTTTATTGCAAAAAACTAAATTGAAAAAATATATTACAAAAGGAATATTCTTATAATAATAACTGCAAAGTGGTTATAATAAAAACGGAATTTGAACCAATATGCACTAAAATATTTATTGTTAGGATATAACATTCCGGTACAGTTCCAACTGGACATCAATAACTCCCGTAAAAAATAACGTCTTTTGTTTTTCAGTTTTTTTTTCTAAAATTTTGCATCGATCTATTTTTGTCAAGAAACAAACATCGTTAATGATGCATTCATTATGAGCAATTACTTCTCCATTTGCTAAGCGTACGTAAACAAGAATTAATTATATAAAGATTCCTCGGAGATATCAACATACTACTTAAGTTAATAGGGATTTTGATTTAATTTTTTTGTTTTTGTAACATATTTCTTAATATAGGGTAGGTCTTTGAACGATCCATATTGTTTTTAAACTAATTTCATACAGACGTAATAATAATGTTATACTACTTGTTATTAAAAAAATCAATTACCAAAAATATTTTTTCTTTAAACGTCAGTAAATCCATCATTACTCCGCCGACGGAGAAACAAGCAAAAAAATAATTATTGTTGACAGTATCCACAGACAGCTTTATGTTACATTACTATAGCAACTATTCACCTACACGGGTCTAAGCCGCCTTGCGAACCCACTTATCTTTAATAATTATTACTATTAAAAAGAGATGTTTTTGCATCAATTTGTCGACATTAAAAAAAAATACAATTTTTCAACGTATTCGCCACCATTTTCTCTGCATTAGAAAATGTTTTTTCTTAATTTATGATTGATCGTTTCTGGCCTTTCATAATAAATTTTATTTTTTAAGTAATTTTGCAAAAATAGATATAGAGGATTTAAATCGGGGCTATTGGGTGGTTACTAAGACAAATAAGGTTTCTATATTGCTGAAAAGGAATGTCTTCAAGCAGGATTTCTATCTCATTTTGAAGAAATTGTATATACCGATCTCTCATTAGAGATCCTTTAAAATTTATTGATCCAATAAACTTATTGCTCAACATGCCTTACCAAACATTTTGGATTTTGTAGGGATTCTTCGTTGCGCAATAATGAGTGATCTTGGTTTTATACGTCCACGCCGTAGTGAAACTCACTTCATCAGTAAATAAAATTTTGTTCAAAATCATAATTTTAAATATTCCAAATCATTTCTTGACAATAACTAGGCCGCCACATCTTATGAGCGTCGGTCAAATTTTGAACTGGCAAAAGTTTGTAGAGATAAAAATTATGTTTTCTTAAAGTAATCTGAATTTTTTCCAAAGATTTGTTTGTATAATTTGAAACGACAAGAACAAATCTTTTGAAATTAATTGAAAAATATATACAGTTACGATTTTTCTGGCTATTCGTAAAATAAATAAAGCTAAATATTTAAATCCTGCTCTTAATTATTTGAAGCCGCTATTCCCGTTTCTCTCCTAACGCTTTTTTTTCGATGAATAATATACTTTATTAAGTTTCTCAAATATATTCGTTATCCATGAAAACGTTGGTGATATTCGTACCGAACTTGAGTGTTACACATTTTTATTGTTGACATAGAAAAGACGTATTATTTCATGTTTTTGATTTTTGGTATATCCCTTATTTAAAATGTTTTTATTTCAAATAAAGCAACGCCAAAATATCAATACGTATCAAGGTGGTAAATGTACCTTTTATTATAAATGACAATATGCAGTATTTTTCATTTAAAAAAGGGAACCTATTCATTTTTCTTAATTTTTTATGCGTTATGCTCAAAAGATAACAAATAAAAAACTATAAAACTGTTGTTTGGAATATTTTTTAAAAGATAATTTTAAAACCAGTTTTCAAAAAGTTCTGCACTTGTATCCTCATGATAATCCAAGCTAAAATCCTTAATATTCTTTGCAGACAACAGCAAGCAGTTTGGGACAAAACCGTCTTATGAACCAGCGTGTATTATGGTAATGCGTTTTCCTTTATTTGAATGTGCTTTCGTCTGACAGTTTTGACTGGAATCAACCCATCCTTTGGATACTGTGTCGTGTGTATCGAACCATGTTTCATTAAGGTAAATTATGGATCTGTTTTCTAACCTATATCTTTTAATTTCTTGAAGGTAATTAAATCTCCAAGTGCGTAGTCTGTGCGATTTCATTACTACTTGCCTTTTGTCTATTTTGCGGTATTTAAATCTCATTTTACAAACAACTCTATGGAGGGTGTCACGGCTAATATTTATATTGGTTTCGTTTTCATCTAGCTTTTTTTTCAGTTTATCCAAGGTAGAAATAACTCCGCTTTCATAAAGACAATATATTTTCCTTCTTATTAGGTCCTGATCACTATTGTCTATACGGTGAGATTGAAAATCACTACGTTTTTTTTTTGTTCAATTCTTCACTAATAATAATATCCCTTATCGATGATATTGGAGTTTTTGTAAGTAGGCGGGTTTCTTTTAAATCTTCTTGTTTAATTAGACCTTTACTGATAAAAGTTTCATACACATTTTTCACAACCTGTTTTGCATCTAATGACAAATGATTTCGACCCGACATAGTTACATTCTCGTAAAACAACCTTTTTAAAACGCACAGTAAAAACGGTTATTTAACACTGCCACTAAAATATTAGCCAAAATATTTATATGCCTAATGGTTAATACTCAAGAAATACCTCGCCCACCCCTGCCCTTATGAACAAATGGGTTTACCCAATAACAATAGGTAATAAAATCGTTAAAGGTTTATTGGGTTATGGTCCGTCAAAAGCCATAACTATATACTTTGAGACAGACTATACAGCCAGCTTGAAATGTATGCAGCATCAAGAGAGGTGGTTTATTACGTTAATAAAAAAAAAACAGGTAAACAACCTATAGTATTATTTCAAATATTGATCACATTCGTTTTCTGTTTTTTTTTTTTAACTACTCAATTTATTTATTATTTACTAGTTTCTCTATTCTTTTCATACTAAGTTTACATTATGTTTATCTTTTTATCTTAGAGCTTTTAAAACACGAAATGGAACACATCGCTTTCTACTTTGGAGCATTAAAGATTAAAAATCAATTTTTATATTATTCATGTAACGTTGGAAGAACGAAAATAGAGTAAATAATATTAAATGCTGGAGATGAGTTCAACACGGCTTTTATATAATCCTATGTAAACGCAATATTAAGGGTGCATAATAATAAATGTTAAAGCAAGTGTAGAGAGAAAAACTTAAATTTAGCACTTAACACAATAAGTTTTCGAAAACCATAAGATGTACCGGGTGTTCCACTAGGAGAGGTAGTCGGCTATATCTCAGAAACTACTAATTGTATAACTATCGGGAAAAAAATTTTTAGATAAAAGTGACCCAGAGAAATTGCTGGAAATTATTTTTAAGTCTGTGGGATGGCCGCTAGGGGGCGTAAGGGTAACAAAAAAACATAAAAATATACATTTTTCAAAAAAATATCAAATAAAGTGTATCAATAAATGGTACTATTTTATTCTTTAATGTTTTTTAAACAAAGAAGCTTCAGGTGTAATTTTTGTCAGTTCTAAATTAAAGTGGGGGAAGGTTAAAGTTTAATTTAGAAAAGTGCTAATAACTCCGGTTTGCTTTCACCGAATTTAGTAAACTTGGTCTCATTTAGAAGTGCATTTTAAGCATTATTTTCAAGTGTATAAACTATTGCTACACTCATCTCACAAACGCCGCTAGAGGGCGTCAAGGAAAAAACTAACTTATTTTACGAAATTTTTTGAAAATTTTAAATACAATGATATATACCCTTTTACATAATTAGATTAAGAAAAAAAATCCCAACAAAATAGCGAAAACCGCAATTTAATATCTCTTGTGTTGTGCTATTGTGTTTTTTAAAAATATTATTTTTAGTGTTGTGCTATTGTGTTCTTTAAAAATGCCTTTGTTGCTTGAGGATTAAACTCTACATAAGCAAAAACGTTGATTGTGTAAGGGGCGAAGAACACTTCCCGTGGTACGAAAGCGATTTGCTAAACAAGTGAACATTCTGCTGCCGCTGCCGTACCGGCCTCTCTAAGGATATCGCAATACATACAGTCTTGCAGCTATTGTCGCATTTTGCAGACACTCAAAATAAATAGCAATAATATCAAGTCATTCTTCAAGCAAAAGAGGCATCTTTTAAAAACACAATAGCACAACACTAAAAATTATATTTTGAAATAAAAATTGTTGGATTTTTGACATTTTTTATTTTCAAAGCTAACTTGATAAGGACCACTCTCGATGGATTATTACAGTTATAGGTTGGTAATTATCTATGTTGTATATAATGTTGTAAAACATCGTGTCCTTAAATGCGTTACGTCTCTATGTAGTATTTATATTTTTGCGAATAAGTATATTCGGTTTGAAAAGAGATATTAAATTGCGGTTTTCGCCGTTTTGTTGGGATTTTTTTTCTCTATCTAAATGTGTAAAAAGGTATATATTATTGTATTTAAATTTTTTAAAAAAATTCGTAAAATAGGTTAGTTTTTAACTTGACGCCCTCTAGCGGCGTCTGTGAGATAAGTGTAGCAATAGTTTATACACCTGAAAATAATGCCTAAAATGCTCTTCTAAACGAGACTAAGTTCACTAAATTCGGTTAAAGCAATTCGGAGTTACTAGCACTTTTCTAAATTAAACTCTAACCTTCCCCCACCACTTTAATTTAGAACTGACAAAAATTACACCTGAAGCTTCTTTGTTTAGAAAACATTAATGATAAAAATAGTACCATTTATTGATACACTTTATTTGATATTTTTTGGAGAAATATATATTTTTATGTTTTGACTTACCCTTACGCCCCCTAGCGGCCATCCCACAGACTTGAAAATAATTCCAGCAATTTCTCTTGGTCGCTTTTATCTAAAATTTTTTTTCCCGAAAGTTATACTATTAGTAGTTTCTGGGATATAGCCGACTACCTCTCTTAGTGGAACACCCGGTACAGTTACGGGCAAAAAATTCAGGTTTCGAGATTAACATTTTCTGTCATATTTACGAAATTAGGGTTCCTCCTAACCTAATTCGATGCATTTAGTGACTGATGTCATTTTGGAAGTTTTCTATTATAACATCTGGAGCACAAAAAATTATTACCGAAACCATTACGTTTAAAAAGGGCGTATTTCAGGGTGACTCACTCAGTTCTTTGCTATTTTGTATATCGCTGCTTCTCGTATTCGTGTCTCTTCGGAAGACACGCTGTGGACCACCTGAATGACGTAAGCATAAGGTAACCCATCTGTTTTATATGGATGACCTGAAACTGTACGCAACTAGCGAGCGAGACCTTAAAGTGGTTTACGAATTCGGCCTCGACAAGTGTGCAAAACTTAAGCTGTAGAAGGGCCGGTACTCTACAAAACAACGGAAATTATCGATATTTAGGAATAGACCAAAACAGAACTCAAGATGTTAGAGTTGTGAAGACCGAGCTTAGAGGCAATTACAGACGACTTTTACGTATAATTTGGAAATCCGAATAACCTGGAATAAATAAGGTTTTTGCTACTAACATGCTAGCAGTTCCTGTATTGCTTTACTCTTCTGGAGTGGTTAAGTGGATATCTTGTTTTTAGTAGAGTCTGTTTTAGGCGATCTGCAAGTTTATAAGGGTCAATCGACTATGTGTACGCATATAATTAATACCCTGGGACCAGGGCCAAATAGGTCCTATCTGGCGAGTACCCAAATAGTTATTTATTATACAAAGGGAAAAAGTTTTGGAATTAAGCTCGAGGTTGTGTTGCATATCCCGACGCGAAGCGGAGGAAGACCAAAAATTAGAACTAAAATCTAATATTCTTCCCATTTTAGTATAATACACTATTTTTTCGTGAAAACAACGATTTAATGTTAAGAAAACATATATTATTAAAATATATTAAAGTCAAAAAATAAATTATGTAAAATTTTAAGTTATAAACTAAACTGCTGGACACTCGAAGTGCATAACGTAATTTTTTGGGGTATTTTTAAGGTTCGAAAACGGTAAACGATATTAAAATGCGGTTTTCGATGTTACCTTGCCCAGGGTGTGTAGATTATATCTTTGGCTGATGGATAGTCAGGTGTGACCGGAAAAGGTTTGTACAGGGTGTAAACTAAAACACTGCATTTTTTACAAAATTTTATCCCAGGTATTTTTTTACAAAACGCAGTTTTATAAATTCCTGTATACACTAGAATAATCTTCAATTAAATACAAAAAAACAATTTCTTGCTTTTTTTGAAATTCCTCTTTTCTTGAGATTTACAGGGTATATTCGAAAATATTGACATGAAGGAACAAACAAATTCCTAATTTACTAGTGGCAGCCCAAATCAAACTCATTGGGGCATTTTTTTATTATCCCTAATGCTTCCATCAGGAAAAAATACAATGACAACATACAGGAGTGTGGAAAAGTTTACATTTGGTTTTATTCCTAAAATTTTATGATTTTGCATATTTTTATGCATTGAACATTCAGAGCTAGAGAAATTTTATTAAAACATAATTTATTTTGATTTCGTTACTTGATTTACCTTAATTAGACTCTTTTACCGAAACGGTTTTTTGTATTCCACCCTAACCTCACTTTTAAAGAAATTGGCAAAAAGCATTAAAACTAATGTTTAAAAATATTCTAGAGTGTTTTTTAAATCCACTTGACTTTTTAAAAGTGAATAATTATTATAAGCAAATTCTAGCATTATAACGCCTATAAAACGGTGACTCGTACTAGTGGTAGGGTTTTATTGGAATTTTTTATTTATACGGGTCTTAGTACCTTAAACGTTTCCGATGAATTAAGACTAGCGGATGCGGAGAGCTCGCGAAAAGTATTCCCAAACACGAACGATTTACGACATCAGTCGAAGTCGGCCGAAGGTATTGATGGGAGAGGATTGGTTTTATTTTTCAATTTGGTATTTTAGTGATTTATCACGCCTAAAATATAATTGGGGAATATAAAAACCGCTTTAACTAACTAGAACTAACCATGACCGCCCCTCTGGCCCCACGAGAATCAGCCAGAAAGGGCGATCATGGTTAGTTCTGGTTAGATAAAGGGGCTTTTTATTTCTCCAATTATATTTCAGACGGATAAATCACTAAAAGTGTACTTTTGTCAATTTGGCATGTTTTTATACGATTTCTTGGGGTGGGTATAACAAAAAAGGTCCAGTAATTTACATTACACACTAGTGCCTAAAGTGAACACCGTATAATTCAAACATTTTTTCAAATTATTATTATAATTATTTTATTATCAAACATAGTTTATGACACTCGCTTTATTAATATGCTTATTGATATATTTAGGTTTTTATTTCTGATATAAATATATTTTATGAAAATCGATCCCAAATAAAAAATTGAATAAGTTATATAGCAAGCGGTCCGTGCGTAAAAAAGACTAAGTTAACACACTTTTTATAAATAACTAGTTTTAATAATATTTTTATTGGTGATGATTTGATAAAAGATGACCATTTAATTTTCTTATTTATTTATTTTTTTAACGAACATTGTAATACATTATTAATTGTTTGGGATTTTTCTATAATCTAACGTAATAAACAATATTAGACGCCCGTTAGTAGGCAACAACTACACAACAACAATCGCGCCAAGGCATTCGTGTCGAGTCGGGACTTCTCGCGTCTGGGAATACTTTTCGAGCTCTCCGCATCCGCTATAATTAACAGCAGCTTAAAAGTAAGTCACTTACATAAGAGGACACGCCTCATCGTCTAGAAATATTTTAAGCTATACAGTGTTGCAGCTCTGTTAAAAAGCAACGGCAACTTTTTTATTTTTTATATTTGTGTATATTGTTATATTTTTAGGTTCTACTTAACATTTTAATATACTATACCTACATTTATCTTAAGTTTATCGCAATTTCAAAAGGAAGGAGTACCTTAAATATGTTTTGATAAATAAAATATAGTGCACATGATATGCAACAAAGAGGAGCTCAAAAAAACGGCCTACTTCTATTATTACGCACAAACGACTATAAGTTTCTCTCCTATTAAAATATCATATTGTCGGTAATCTAAAATATGAAAATAAAGAAAAAAGAAGGAAATGGACTCTATGAAAACGGTTATTTGTTTATTTGGACGTTTTTTCGTTGGTTGACATTGTAATGTTCCGTTTTGATTTTTTATATTTTAATTCGTGATATTTATCTTAATTGTTTGTTATTTTATTTATTTTAATTAGATATTACTTAAGAAAAATAAATAAATAACAAACAATTAAAATATAAAAAAGCAAAACGGAACATTAAAATGCCAACCAAGAAAAAACTGTCCAAATAAACAAGTAGGTACCAGTTTCCATAGAGTCCATGGCCTTCTTTTTTTATTTTCACAATTTATATCAGGGATCTCCAAACTTTCCAGCCTTAGGGCCATACTGATTACTCCAGTAAGTTCCGAGGGCCAAAACCATATTATCATTGTTGCCGGTGGTAAGAAGTGAAATAGTCCACTGATGAAAAAAGTCCGGAAAAGTACACAACGTTTAAAAAGGCTGCAAATCGGACTAAAGTCCGCAAACGGCAACACTGCATATTATTAATTTTCCTGTAATTATCTGTAATTTCTGATTAGTCGTAGAGTACGAGCCATGAGGAGTAACGGACACGACATCTGGTGGACACAAGCGGAAATAGGTAGTACCTTCTATCGCTAACAGATGGCGCTAATAGCACGTACAGAATAATTTCGTTGGTTCGAGAAAGTTCTGGTGTCTTCCACTCACTTCTAGATGGCAGTAATTGGAATATATAAGAAGGCTAGTGGCGCAACCACAAGTCAGTTCCTATGACACTGTTGTTAAATAAAATATTGCATTCCTCCTTAAAACGTGTTTGTGCGTGTTTAAGTTTAAGACATCTTTATAACAGTATTTTGATTTGAATTGTTGCTTTTGTGTGTGAATTAGTAGTATGGAAAAGAAGCGAAAAATTGATAGTGAATGCAGAAAATTCAAAGATCAGTGAAACATTCAGTATTTCGTAATTGAGTCCAGTAACAAGGCGCTATGTTTGATTTGCAATGAAAGCATAGCCGTGCTCAAAGAATATAACATTAAACGTCATTATGAAACAAAACATTTTCAAAATTACTCAAAATATACAGGAAGTTTGCGGACAGAAAAATTCGAAGCTATGCAGCGCGGATTGAAATCGCAGCAATCTTCATTTACAAAACTCAAAATTGCAAAACGTGGAAAACCATTCACCGATGGAGAAATGATAAAAGAATACATAAATGCAGTAGCCGAAGAAATGTGCCCTGAAAAGGTAAATTTATTAAAAACTGTCAGTATGTCAGCAAACACTGTGGCTCGAAGGGTAGAAAACATTGCTGAAAATATATCCTCTCAACTGTTCGACAAAAATGGACATTTTAAGTGATTTTCTTTAGCCTTGGATGAGTCAACGGATTTGTCAGATACTGCTCAGGTGTTGATTTATATTCGAGGAGTAGATGAAAGCTATGAAGTGCACGAAGAACTTCTTGATATGTATAGTATATATGGCATAACTACTGGTACATATATTTTTAAAGGAGTTGAAATGGCCATTAATCAAAAGAATCTTCGATGGAAAAAGTTGAAATGTATTACAACTGATGGAGGCAAAAACATGAGTGGGAAAGATAAAGGAGTGGTCGCTCTTGTGTCAAAGGCTGTAGAAAATGACGGTGGTTCAAAACCATTAGTCTTACATTGTATCATTCATCAACAGTCTTTGTGCCGAAAATGTTTGGATATGTCTGACGTTCTAAAACCAGTCATATCAACTGTTAATTTTATCAGATCTTTTGGGCTAAATCACAGACAATTCCGACAATTTATTGAAGAGATTGGAGAAACTGACTTACCTTATCATACTGCCGTACGCTGGCTTAGTTGTGGGAAAGTCCTTCAGCGCTTTTTTGAACTTCGAGCAGTGATCGAAATTTTTTTGAATGAAAAGCATCGCCCTCTTACTGAATTACAAAACAACGCATGGCTGTGGAAGTTAGCATTCTATGTTGATTTGACAAAACATGTGAACGAACTGAATTTGGGATTGCAAGGAGAAAACCAGCATCTTGCAATCGAAACTTTGAGTGCTTTGAAGATAAATTTTGATACTCGTTTCTCGGACTTTGATGCCATTGCGAATCAAATTAAGATTTTTCAGAATCCTTTTGATACTGACATTGAAACCCTAGCACCGGAACTTCAAATGGAAATGATTGATCTACAATGCAGTGATATAATTAAGAACAAATATCAAAACTCATCTTTGTTGGAATTTTATAAGAGTCTTCCACTGACACAATTTGATAATTTGCATAAATTTGCTGTGGTCTGTTTTGGTACTACTTATTTGTGTGAGAAAACCTTCTCCAAAATGAAGTACACAAAAAAAGTTTACAGATCGAAATTAACTGATGAGCATCTTAAATCTCTTTTAATTGGTACAAGTAAAATTAGTCCACAACTACAAACTATTGTCAGTGGAAAATCTCAATTACATAAATCTCATTAGTATTTCATATGTCATTATGTTTGTTATAAGTTATGTGATTGTTTAAAATGTATAAAATGTTAGTTGGATTCATTTCAATAATTTGTTAGTTATTATATACTGAAGTTAAATTTTCTGCATATTATATATGTCTTTACTCATTACAATTCTGTGTTTCTTTATCCAACTTATCCCAAAAACAATAACAATAAGCCTACAAGAATGTTATGAGTTAGCGGAGTTAGCCCATGACCATATCAATGTAGATGTCATATTAATAATTATTCAACATAAAATTAGAATACTTCAGTAAACTAAATTTAATTTGCTATAAAAATTATTTGTTCTCTAAAAGGAGTTTTCAAGTATGCTAGCTCTCCGCGGGCTGGACAAAATCTGTCCGCGGGCCGGATGTGGCCCTCGGGCCGTAGTTTGGAGACCCCTGATTTAGATTAACGACAATATGATATTTTAATAGGAGAGAAACTTATAGTCGTTTGTGCGTAATAATAAATATAGGTCCTTTTTTAGAACTCCTCTTTATTGCATATCATGTGCACTATATTTTATTTATCAAAACATATTTAAGGTACTCCTTCTTTTTGAAATTGCCATAAACACATATAAAAAATAAAAAAGTTGCCGTTGCTTTTTAACAGAACCGGCAACACTGTATGGCTTAAAATATTTCTAGACGATAAAGCGTGTCCTCTTAAGTAAGTGACTTACTGTTTTCAAAGAGCTGCTGCTTAATTCATCGGAAACGTTTAAGGTACTATGACCCGTACAAATAAAAAATTCCAATAAAACCCTACTACTAGTACCAGTCACCGTTTTATAGGCGTTATAATGCTAGAATTTGCTTATAATAATCATTCAGTTCTAAAAAGTCAAGTGGATTTAAAAAACACTCTACAATATTCTTAAACATTAGTTTTAATGCTTTTTGCCAATTTCTTTAAAAGTGAGGTTAGGGTGGAATACAAAAAACCGTTTCGGTAAAAGAGTCTTATTAAGGTATATCAGGTAACGAAATCAAAATAAATGACATTTTAATAAAATTTCTCTAGCTATGATTGTTCAATGCATAAAAATATGCAAAATCCTAAAATTTTAGGAATAAAACAAAATGTAAAATGTTTCACACTCCTGTATGTTGTCATTGTATTTTTTCATGATGGGGACATTAGGGATAATAAAAAAAATGCCCCAATGAGTTTGATTTGGGCTGTCATTAGTAAATTAGGAATTTGTTTGTTCCTTCATGTCAATATTTTCGAATATACCCTGTAAATCCCAAGAAAAGGGGAATTTCAAAAAACACAAAAAATAAGTTTTTTTGTATTTAATTGAAGATTATTTTAGTGTATATAGGAATTTATAGAACTGCGTTTTGTAAAAAATAACCTTGGATAAAATTTTGTAAAAGATACAGTGTTTTAGTTTACACCCTGTACAAACCTTTTCCGGTCACACCTGACTATCCATCAGCCAAAGATATAATCTACGCACCCTGGGCAAGGTAATATCGAAAATCGCATTTTAATATCGTTTACCGTTTTCAAAATATCGAACCTTAAAAATACCCCAAAAAATTACGTTATGCACTTGGAGTGACCAGCAGTTTAGTAGGATGTTGTACTTATAGCGACATTTAGGCCAGCGTTGCTATAAAAACCTTTAAAGCAATCAAAAATTTGTTAATGTACTTCTATGATATGCTCCATAAATGCGAACAATAACATCATTTTTATGGTTGGGTAGAACATGGTAAACCGTATTTTTCAGATAACCCCAAAGCCAAAAGTTTATTGGGTTGAGATCCGGGGACCTAGACCTAGACCTAAACTTTGACAATTGAATCGAAATTTGCTATTTTGTCTTTATCGAGGATTACTATATGACTGGCAAAAATTTCCCTTAAACAATTTTTGCCATTTACTAATTGCTGCAATATCAAATAGGAGCTTGCAAAAAATGTTATTAAAACTAAGTGTCCTAAACGATATTATCGCTTCTGTCGGTAGTCTTAATAAATTGTATTTAATATAAAAAAATATTAATGCCAGTGGCAGAAGTTTTTTCTTCTGGGCTTTAGACTAATATATATATTTTTTTAATTATTATAATATATATGTAAAAATAAATTGCTTCATTGGCAGACAGATTAAAATAATTATTGAAATTATGTTATAAGAGACAAAAAATTACTTCTGCCACTAAGCTGGTGTTGCATTGTTGAAAAAAAAAAAAATTGATAACATTGTTTCCGCCTTTGGGTCCAATATTTCTATTAGTTAATAACAAAGCAAAAATCGACGCTGTCTTATTGAGGGCAGAAGTACTTTACTACCTGAGGACAGCTGCAAGGGATTTTTCTGCAATTTTTGCTACAAATTTTCTTTAAAATTAAGCTTCCCTTTTAATAAATAATACGTTTTTATTGCACATTGTTTTATCCGTGACTCCGAAAAATTAAAAAGAAATGAATCAAACAAGAAATTGAACAGAACACAAGTTAGTGCGAGCATCAGTTTTATTAGACGAGAGATATTGCCAAAGTTATCGTGCCAAATTGTTAGGCAAACATTGTTTCAAAATAAGTCGTATGGTAAAACGTTTGGCTGAAGTATGAACTTATTTTAGAAAGCTAAGGCTAGGTCGTAAACGAACACTTACGACCGAAATTAACGTTTTCTTAGACAATACGCTTTAAGAAAAATGACAGCCACTAGTTCTACAGTGAGCGGCTAAAATATGGAACAAATTAATTTAAAGATCAGGTATTTGGTCAAAAAAAATGCTTGCACACGTCTATCATATTTTTTTCCTGCGCATTTTTTGCACCCAAAGAAAATAATAGGGTGCGCCAAAAAGTAGATTGTGATACCAAAGTTAATTTTTTTAATGGAATACTATTTTTTCAAATCCATTTTTGAAACCTGTGCCAAGTTCTACGCATGATCCATGTATCATATTTCATACCTATCTTTAATTCTTTTGAAGCAAAAGAAAAAAATCAATTTAGAGGTAAAACAAGTAAATTTTGTAAGTGGATTGTCATTATGACTTGTATCAGTTATTTAAGTGAATATGGCGAATTTAAATGAAACTTAAAGAATTAAAAGTTTGAACATTTTCATATTTATTTAATTAATTGTGGTAATTAATTTATTAGGTGTTAAAAATGCCCACCATTAACTTCTTGACAATATGCTAATCTGCTAAAAAACCCTTACAAAATATTATTTGGAGTACTTTCATTAATTTGCCTTATTTCGTATCTAATTTTAAATTTTAAATTATCTAAATTCTGTTGTTTTTCTTAATACACTTTTAATTTTAAATATTCCCAAAGAAAAAAAATCCAGCGGTTTGAGATCTGGAGATCTTGCAAACCATTTCATAGGTGCCCTCCTCCCAATCCACTCTCCGGGAAATACCGCATTCAAATATTCACGTACTTGTCGAATAAAATGGGGCGGAGCACCATTTTGTTGAAATCAAACAGAATCATCTGGCATAACAGACTGATTTGGATTTGGAAAAGAAACTGCTAGAGTGGGAAGTAAGTCATTTTGAAGAAGTCCTAAATATCGGTCTCCCGCAAAATTTTGATCAAAAAAAGGTCTAATAATTTAATTATTGAAACCCCTGCCCAATTTGAAGGCTCGTACGGCGTTAGTTCGGATAGATCGAGGGCGGCTTACAGCATCAAGATACTTTACAGACATTTTAGAAGAGCATGTCTTGCCATTTGCACCATTTGTTGGGGAAAACTTCATGCTTATGCAAGATAATGCCACGCCACACATTGCAAGAATTGTGCAGCAATATCGTCAGCAGGTTAGGATTCCTGCCATGGTTTGGCCTGCGAGAAGTGCCGACCTCAAACTAATAGAATACGTTTGGGACATCGTAGGGAGACGACTACGACAACTATCGAAACCACCAAACACATAAGATCAACTGTTTTTGCGATTGATTGAAATTTGGGATCAAATTGATCAAGAACAAATAAGAATGGTAATTCTTAGTATGAGAGATCGTTGTCAAGCAGTAATTAATGCCAGAGGAGGCAATACTGGATATTAGTTTAATTTTCTTGAACTTTAAAAATTTTCAATTTTGTCATTTCTTTATAATGTCAGTTTATCCTATTTCAATACTAAAAATGTATTGAAATAGGATAAACAAAAAAACGTTTATTATTTTAGATGTTCTAAAACCACCATAAAAAAAAAAACAAAAATTTTTTCATTGTTACTAAAAAATATACCGGGTGTTGCTCCGTCGAGCGGGACATAGGAAATCCCATGTAAATTTTGGAGTGGTCCAATATTGGCTCCCCTAATTATTTTGGAAGAAAATATTATTAAGATTTTTTAAAGAGCACGAAAAGTTGTACCCAGTGTACAAATTTTAGCTCTTCTCAGTCCGCCAGCTGAGAGATAAATGCTAAAATAAGTTACGAATCTCCTAACTTCTTACGCGCCCTGTATTATTAGAAGTTTATATAAAAATACCAGAAAAATTATTTAACCTCTTACTCTCAAGTTGTCAGATCAATGTCACATCATTGTTAAATAATGAACTACTGAAATCAAGAAAAAATCACTATTATAAAATGGTTTTATCAGGGAAATAGTTATCGAAGAGTAGCGGACGTGTTTGCAGCCTATTTTCCCAATGGGCCAATACCAAGTAAATCGACAATAGAACGGACGATAAAAAAATTTGAAACTACAGGCACAGTAATCAATAATTGCAAATGTGAAGAAAATCGACGTGAAAATCAGAGACAAATTGTACAAAACGAGAGGGAATTAGACGTGATACTTTGTGTAGAGGAGGCCGAAGGAAACATTAGCACGAGACAACTGGAGGACATTACTGGACAAGACCACACCACAATATCTCGAATTTTAAAAAGATGTAAATACCACCCTTCAAGTACGAAAATCACCAAGAATTAAGAGACGGAGACGAAATACGACGACAGGAATTTTGCTTTGAGATGATGAAGAGGACAAACACTGACAGAGGTTTTTTACAAAATATTTGCTTTACTGACGAATGCACTTTTACATTGAACAACGAACCCAACATTCAAAATTGCCGGTGCTGAAGTAATGAAAACCAAAATCGATTTGTTGAGACAAGGACTCAATATCCACAAAAAATTAATGTTTTGGCGGGAATTTTCGGCCACCATATCCTTGGACCATTTTTCCTTGACCGAAATTTGAATGCGGAGTACTTTCTGGAACTTTTAGAGGAACAAATTTTGCCTGCTTTGAACAACCGTGCTCGTGAAAATCAAGAGATTTGGTATCAAATGGATGGCTGCCCAGCACACAGTACCAGAGCTGTGCGCGAATACTTGAACAACGCATTTAATAACGACATCATAGGCCCGAACCACGCAATATCTTGGCCAGCCAGGTCTCCGGATCTTTCACCAAACGATTTTTTTCTATGGGGACATTTAAAAACTAAGCTTTATACCAATAAAAAATATGAAAATCTAGACCAGCTAAGAAATACTATTTCCGCTGAATGTGCCAGAAGATCGATATACCAACTAGCCAACGTCAGAAATGAGTTTTATAATCGTTTGGGTTATTGTCCGGCAGTTAATGGAGGAATATTTGAGCATTTGATTACATCCTGATATTTTCGTCATAAATTGATTTCTAAATGTAGACAAATTTGTTTTATTGTCTTGCGTAACTGTGAGTGCATGTGTTGGAATTAGCTGTAAACTAAAATGAAATGCGAGGATTCTTTTTGAAATTCCCGTATAAAATTGTTCAGTTTTGGCAATGACATTATAAATTAATGATCTAAATTGTCACTGATAAATCGATATGGTGTTTTTATTATTGATTTCTAGAGTACAGGGTGCATAATGAGATACTACGTTGCAGAAGTATTTAAGCAGTTTACTCTTTACTGGTTGGTTGAAAAATGCTCAAATTTTCATTTTGGGTGGAACTTATTGTGCTCTTCAATAAATCCTAATAGCATTTTATTCTAAGATAATTAGGGGAGCCAATATTTGACTACTTCAAAATTTACATGGGATTCCCTATGTCCCGCTCGGCGGAGCAACACCGGGTATGTATTTAAGTGTAATCATGATTCCTGCTGCTGTCAACGTAATGAAGCCACGTATAAGTAAGTTGTAAATTTCGGTAAAGGCTCCCTATCTACAGCAAATTAAATAAAGGATCTGCCATATTGCGATTCGTAAATCACTACGAATTTTCCAGTAAAGCAGAATAGGAAGTTGAGTTTTCTTATACCTAATAAATATGTCGGAAAAGCATAATTCATTTTCGTTATGACTTGGCTTTTATTGTTACTACCAATGTTTTTATCCCTTCTGAAAAAAATATTGGTCACTTTTCCAGAATAAAGACATTTATTTTAATTAAAAATATATATTTTTTATACATTATGAAGAGTGCCGATGTTGCAACAATATAGAAAAAGCATATAATTATTTGTATAATTATTTTTTTAGAAACAAAACGTAAATAAAAAAAGATGTTAAAAGAATTGACACTGTGACAATTTTAATTTTAATTTTACGTATTAAAGATTCACAAATAAATTTTTAAGAGAATGAAAAAATTGCGAGCGAAAATGCTTTAATTCCTTAACTACATGCCTAGGTGCATAAATGCTTTAATTCGAAGTAGATGAGCCAACGCATGGTACAATGTTTCAGTTAAATTATTAATTTGTCCAGGAGTGTATTAAGTAGATTTTTTTAAAAAATCAATTAATTTTCGCAATAAAATCATAATATCTTTTTTATATTGTAACACACTGTGCATTTATGTTTAAGTTTATGAAAAAAAAATGTAGATAGCTTTCAAAAAATACAATATCTCATTTATATTCAGCGGCTGAAACTCTATATTGCAGCTATAAAAGTGACATACTGAAACATGTGACAGCTATAAAATCAAAATGAGGAAAACAAATTGCATTTTTTGTGTCCCGTGTTTTTTTACAGGATGTCTATTGATAGTTTAAATAAACTTAACATATTTTAATCACAATTTTTGATTTATTAATTTCCACGCTATAAGGAATGTATTGTTATAGTGATAAAATAGCACCCCGAGGTTTATTTTATATCGTCACGTTTTAGAGTGTTGATTACGTAAAATATGAATGTTTTTTTTTTATTATCCGTGCCATACTTAAAGAGGGTTATCAAGCTGTTGTTTAAAGAAAATATTTTAATTGCTCTTCTCCTATTATTATTCAAATGGGGTAACTTTATAAGCCATTTGACTACTGGGCTTTAAAAATAATTAAAAGAAAAAAAGGGTTTAAAGGAATAATGCAAATATTTAAACTGCAAAAAAAAAAACGAAAATCGTGATATTTTGTAAATAAGAGGTGTCGCAAAATGTAAACACATTTTAAATTTCGTGGCATTTTCGTTTTTGTCATAGTAGGCTTCTGAAAATTTGATAGTTGCCATTAAACGTATTGCAATTAATTACCATAGAACTAGTCGAGGCAATAAAGCACTCAACCTCGAAATTTTTTACACTAAGACGGATCGAAATGCGGTTTTTTGCATTCTCTTTCAAAAATTGTTTGTAAAAAATATACCTACTTTGTGACTTGTACAAACCGCAAATTGCATTGCTGCATATTGCTAATTTTTGGGAGATTTCAAGGTCGCTGATCACGATTATGATGATCAAATTGATACACAGCCGACCTAGAGCTCAGGAACGCCGATGAACGTCATCGCCGTGGGACTCTCCCAAAATTTACTCGGGGAAGGAAAGAAACTCGACGCCCAGTGGTTTTTTGGGTCGCTAAATTAGTGGTAACTACAATTGTCTTTGGCTGAATTCAAATATGGCATAACGAACACCCTTTCGACACCTGGTGATGCAGAACCTGGACGTAGACGTCATCCCCGAGAATTTTCCTGACAGGATCGCCAAAAACACCTCGAAAATCATTGTAGTGGCGTTTTTTCGGACGCATCCAAATTCACCTCGAAAACTTCCCTACAATGATTTTTGAGTTGTTTTTGGCGATCTTGTCAGGCAAATTCTCGGAGATGACGTCCACGTCCAGGTTCCACCGCACCAGGTGTCGGGGGGGGGGGATTCGCCCATGCCATGTTTGAATTCAGCGACCCAAAAAACCCCCAGGCGTCGAGTTTCTTTCCTTTCCGCGTGAATTTTGGAAGAGTCCCACGGAGATGACGTTTATTGGCGTTTCTGAGCTACAGGTCGGCTGTGGGTCAATTCGAACATCATAATCGTAATCAGCGACCTCGAAAACATCCGAGAACGGGATTTGGGGCAGTTTTGACTCATATTTACAAAGTTATTAAAACTTCCAAAAACCGGTCCAAAAAAATGCATTTTTGAATGCATTCTTGGCTGCAGCAATGCAATTTGCGGTTTGTATAACTCACAATATAGGTACAATTTTTGGAAGCAAATGCAAAAAACCGCATTTTGATCCGTCTTAGTGAAAAAAATGCCAAACTTTTGGTCTTTTTAGTGTTTCATTGCCTCGACTAAACGCTACACGGTAAAATACAGCGCGTTGTTATCGTACAAACGTATTATAAATGTGTAGAATGCTATGCAGAAACAGTTCGTATAGTGCGAGAGGTTTTTGAAAGAAATAATGCACCAGAAAATATTAATTAAGAAAGGGCGGCCGCGTACTGCTCGATCCATTAAAAATATTGCAGAAATGTGTTGTTGAGAATCCAGGCACGTCGATTTGCCAACGGTCACAGCAAGTGAACATTTCCAAAAGCAGTATACAGGGAATTCTTACAAAAGATTTGCATTTACATGCCCATAAAATTTAGTTGGCACAAGAGTTAAAGCCAGATCATGGGTTACGCCGTGAATTTGTTAATTGGATTTTAAAAAACAAGACAAATGACCGAGATTTTTCGAAGAAAATTCCGTTTAATGATGAGGCACATTTTTAATTAAATAGATACGCCAATAAGCCGAATTTTCAAATTTGGAAGGAAGAGAATCCTTATGTTATTCACGAAAAACGAATGGATCCTCTCGCTATTTGGTTTGGCGGAATAATTGGGTCACTTCTTTGAGGACGAGGCTGGAACTGCACTAACAGTGAATGGCGAACATTATCGTGCAATGTTAGAAGAGTTTCTGTGGCCTCAATTAGGCCGAATTAATATAAAAAACTTATAGTTTCAACAGGACGGAGCGACCCGTCATACTGCGCGTGAAACAATGAACTTGGTACGACTGATATTTCCTGATAGGGTCATATCTCGCAATGGTGATCCGAATTGGCCACTACGATCCTGCAATATAACACCGTACGACTTCTTTCTCTGGGAGTTTTCTAAAATATCGTGTCTATGCCAATAAACCAGCAGCAATTCCTGACTTGTAAAACGGAATTTAAAGTCATTGAAGAAATTTGTCCATAATTATAGAAAATGTGTAATTTCGTCAAAAAAACAAGGGCATGCCAGCAAAGCTGCGGTGAACATTTATCAGATATTGTGTTTTACACAAGCCCAGTAAAGTTTTGACATATTTCAAAAAATAAATGTGTTTTGGTAACAAATAAAAATGTACGTTCATTTTGGGACACCCTTTATATGTCAGCTTTCCTAAAAGGTCCAAAAGATTTATAATTTGTTTCTTTTTTGGAGAAAAAAATAGGTTGGCCCTCTTTTTCATATTAGTTTTTCTTGGAAAAAATAAAGTTAGGAAATTATCTTATTATTATATCAAATCCAAGATTTTATTTTTATATATAATTATCTGATTTGTTTTAAAATGAACAGATTGTATTCTAAATAAACTAATAATCAACTTAAATTATGCCCAAGAAATTGCTCTCATTCTCTTAATAGTAGATCTGACAACAGATGAATTATATATTTTGTCACCAAAATAATGGCATCACCAAATTGGGTTAGTTTTGGTTGGTTTTGGGTTAGCTCTGGTTAGTTCTGGTAATGTAATTTTATTGTTTGGTCCTTATATGGTTGTCTTTTAAATAGTTTGGCTTTAACAAGTTGGTGATTGATTTATTATTTTAAGAACATACCTATTTATATAATAACTAAAAATTAAATAACTTGGTCATTGATTAAATGACATCCTTTTTCACACTAATTATATTTTTGGTCATATTTTATCTGTCCGGTTTTGTTAAAAGTATTTAAATATTAATTACTAAAACAGAAAAGTGATTTATTGTTATCTAAAACACCTTTTAAACGAAGTCCCTTGTATAAAAATGTATTTTGTATTTGCAAAAAAGAAAAAATAACTTTTTTATTATACTTACCTGAAAATACTACATTTTCAACTGTGTATAAAATAGAGTAAATATAACATTTTCAGAACAGCGCACGGATTTTTTTTTCCCGATCCATCTTTCCGTGCGCTTATACAACAATCCGTCCTTGGAAACTGTTCATAACAACGATTTATTTATTAATGACATATTTTATTTTCTGTCAGTGGAATTTATGTCATTTTCAAAAAATAAATTCAGATTTGGAAGAAAATTCCCGATATTATATTACAACAAGCGGCAGAAGTGAGTGCAGATTTATTACCAGTGAAATCCAGGTTAAGATATGAACATGAATATCACATTTTTGCCGAATGGCGGACTCAGAAAAGAATCAAAATTGTGAGTGACGATATTCTCTTAGTTTATTTTGCTGAATAAGCCAAATCTATGAAGTTATCCACCTTAAGGAGTCGATTCTCCATGTTAAAGAGTTGTTTGGCAATAGAAGAAAATACTCACAACCAATATCCAAAAACTATCGCTTTTTTGAAACGACAAGCTGTAGGATATGTACCAAAGAAATCCAAGGTTCTTACATCAGAACAAGTAACCAAATTTTTATGTGGAGTTTCAGATGGACAATATCTACTAGCAAAAGTAATTTTACTGTTTGGCATCTTCGGCGCATGCCGCAGAGATGATTTAATACGTTTGAGTTTAGACAGTGTGGAAGATAATGGGCGTTTCCTTGTCGTGTTCTTACGAGATGGAAAAACTCACAGGTCAAGAAGTTTTACCATTACCAACGAAAATTGCAAATTTAATTTCTGTACACTTTACCGTAAATACGCAGATCTCCGCCCTAAAAATATGGAGAGTATAAGATTATTTGTTGCATACCCAAACCAAAGATGTTACGCTCAACATGTTGGGTGCCATACTATCAGTGGTATTCCAAAACTTGATGCAAAATACTTAAAACTAAAAAGTCACAAAGAATATACCGGACATGGGCTAAGGCGTTCGTCGGCTACCATGTTGGTAGAAAGCGGCGGTGATTTGCTCACTTTGAAAAGACACGGAGGATGGCTTTCTTCCAATGTAGCAGAAGGATATATAAGGTCCTACAAAGAAAAAATTTAAAATATCCCAAAAGTTGTTAGGCCTTGTAACTTGGAAACTACAAAATCTGTAACAGTCAATCAAGAGAACCAAAACAATACGAACATCCTTCAACATCTTTAGTTCAACAAAAGAAATACAAAAGGGATTAAGCTTCAACAATAATACGAATTGTACAATAAATATAACCATTAATCATAACGGTTCCGTCCAAAATTAATTTTCTTAAATTTAATTAGCTTGAATTTTTTTTTTTGTTAATTTGTTTTACTGTTTTAAAAATAAAAATATATAATCGCAATTTTCTTATATCATTTTTTGCGATGTTTTTTGTTTATGTTGTTTTCAGGTACCTAAGTATAATAAAAAATATCGTTCATTACACGTCCAGAAATGGATTTTTCCGTTCTTGCAAGACTTCCCGTGTGAGGCGCAGCCGAAGATTTGTCACGCGCGCACGGAGAAGTCGTCATTTCCGTACTGGTAATGAAATATACTATTTCATTATTTTCCTATCTCCAATTAAATAGAATTTTTATTTTTTTTGCAAAACAAATTGTTTTCATAAAATTCAAAGTTAGGAGAAAAATTTCCAAAAAATAAAAACGCAAAAAGAGATCAAATAAATAAAGCAGATTTAAAATCATTTAATAATCGTCCACGTATATTTAGGTGTAATCATGATTCTGCTGCTGTCAACGTAATGAAGCCACCTATAAGTAAGTTGTAAATTTTGGTAAAGGCTCCCTATCTACAGCAAATTAAATAAGGGATCTGCCATATTGCGATTCGGTAAATCACTACGAATTTTCCAGTAAAGCGGAATAGGAAGTTGAGTTTTCTTACACCTAATAAATATGTCGGAAAAGCATAATACATTTTTTATATTCCTCCTGAAAAAAATATTTGTCTTTA
>JAHBCN010003964.1:0-68867 GCA_019359885.1 Listronotus oregonensis
ATGTAAATATATATATATATATATATATATATATATATATATATATATATATATATATATATATATATATATATATATATATATATATATATATATATATATATATATATATATATATATATATATATATATATATATATATATATATATATATATATATATATATATATATATATATATCATTTCTCCTTCTTCTTCTCTCTGGGAGCCGTCTTGATTCAATACCGGAGGCAGCGCAGCCTCTTGGGCTTTTTGTGCCTAATCTCCCATTTTCTTTTATACCAATCCTCCCATTAGTCTTTCTGTATAATCCCGAGACTGGTTGGTTGATATATTCCTGTGGGCTTATTTCCGGTTGCCCAAATAACGCCTGTTTTTTGTGATTTAATGCTTTACATTCGCCCAGGATATGGTAGGCTGTCTCTTCCCCCTCGTCGCACATTCTGCAATTTGGGTCCCCATTGTATAAGCCTATCTTGTGTAAGTGTCCTCTTAGGTTATCTTGCCCTGTTAGTAACCCTACTGTTATGCGAAGTCTTTTCCCACTTTGTCTGAGCAGTTCTTCCTTCGTTCTTTTGGATGGGCCCCTTATGAAGCTTTTATGTTTAATTATATATAATGACGTTTTGACACTACTTTGGGTCATTTTCAATTTTTTTCCCTCATTTATTCATCCTAAAAATAATATAGAATATAAATGGGTATTTTCTTATTACACAAAAATTACAATACAAATAACGTACAGTTTTTTCTTTTTTCATAAAATAATTAACAGAGATTGGTTATATGTTAAAAAAAAACAATACAATTTAAAAATAATAAAATAAAATAAAAAACGATGCCCTTTTAAAGATTAATATTACAGGTTTTTGGTACGTACCTTGAATACCAGATGTTTGTTTAAAAATGCGTGGTTTTATTTTGTATTAAAGATGGATGGCATTTTTTACAGTAGGAAGCATTTTTTAACTAATTTTTACGTTTTTATATTATTAAAATGTGAAATACCAAGAGGATGTTATGAAATTTATTTAAGAGGATATACTATACAAAACTATAAATTATTTAATTAAGTTTGTGTAAATATGGCTGAACCCTGCAATGTCAATCCTGTTGTTTATTGCGTTGTTGTTTTTTTTAATTGAATACTCTATTGAACTACATGATCAGCAATTTTTTAAGCAATTTACCCAGTTGCGATATAACGGGTAGAATGATTTAAATGTGTTTATACATATTATGTATGTCTAGAGAATCGTGGTTTGTAAAGACATAATATCAACATATGCTTCATACATTTTTATTGTTTTAATAAATTAAAGTTTACAAACGAAAAACTAAAATTATAAACGAAAATATATTTAGTAGTAAAAATTAAAAACAAAAAATCAGTGTACCTATTTAATTTAATAATGAGAATTTTAAGCTGAAAGAATATATATTTTAAAATTCTCAAGTTTTTTTTTGTTTCCGTTAAAAGTTTTTTTACTTCTAAAGAGATTGTTTCTAAACGATCAAGATCGTTGTTAAGTGTTGGCCTTATATGTGATTTTAAAGACTCTGAATCAATTAACAAATTATTGAGAATATCTTTATTGGTAGCCGTCCTTGAAAACTTTTTTGAAAAAGATTATTTGTATGCTTGTAAGTATTTATGGTTAGCCTCCTGAGCATCTTCTTACAGCATAACAATTGGAACAATAACAAGATTGACTATTTCCGGGCCATGTATTACAGTTTGTGAACTGTTACAAACAGCATTTCCAATAACTTTAATTAAGATAAACAAAAATTATTGAAAAAAACCATTATGTTAGTTCTTATACTTAAGGACTTATAAAACATGAAGAATATTAAAAAACAGCATTGTGCTTAAAACTCAAATGATAAATTAACGGTAATTACAATTTGGCAACAACCTTTGGTTGTTTTTTTTAAAAAAAAATGCATTCTTTAAATTGTTTAACTCTATTTTTCTATCCTGGTTTAACAGTAGTTTGCTTTTAAAAAGGATAATCAAATAACAAACAGAAGCAACGACTAATGGGATTAACATGTCAACAAAGGCGCGTAGGTATTAACACTAAAAATAAAAATAAAAATAATGAATAAGCAAAATTAGAAAAGATTTGACGACGTTGTAAATAAGATAATATACACTAGAAAAAGCATACCAAATGGTTTTTTGTTTTTACGGCAAATATCGGCGATTTGCAAATGCAATTAAATAAAATTATTTTTTGCGGAATTAAAAAAATTGGGGTTTTTTAAAAACCTTTTGTGCTAGTTTTTAATTTATTATAATTTTCCAATTGTGTACTGAAGGCAACAATTATATAATTTATAAAATGAAATAAGAGTTTACGACCTAAATCTGTCGTAAACTCTAAGGGTGTTTTTGAAATAGTAATTATAACCACGCTTTATGTGAAAACCAATGTTATTATATGGCTTAAAATCAATCTGCTCAATTGACAACAATACAATAAAAATCCGAAATTAAAAATTTTATTTTTTCTTCCAATGTCTAACATTACTGTAGGATCGCCCAACTTAACGCAACAAAGCGTTAAACTTTTAAAACATTTTTATTATTAAGCTATCTACTTCTTCTAGGCTTAAAGCCTTTTTTATTTAAATTATAGTATTTACCTATTTATTAACTACTTTAAAATATAATTAAAATAAAGTTTAAACATTAATTCAACTAAAAAAAAATATATGTGCTACGTCTATGTGGGTGCTATATACCTGGCAGGACGCTTGCCATTTTTCTATGTCCTATGTTGCTATTATTTGTATCATTTGACTGTAAGCTTAAAAGAACTAGATAGCTCAATAATAGAAGGTGTATTAAAAGTTTAACTCTAAATAAACTATAAAAAAATTCCTGATGTTAAAAATATGATTAAAATTTTCTGCATATCATTCTGAACGAGTGACTGTGATTTAGTACAAGGGTCCAGCTATTTTCGACAGTGTTGCCATTTCGTAAAATATTTATTAACAATTTTAGAAATGTTTTAAATATCATACATTTAATAAATCCAGGACTAGACTGGGACTTTTCCTCAACCGGCTATTTGTGGCAGAGATACCATACCATGCCCTACAAGGTCATCGGATTTGACTCCTCTTGACTTTTTTTGTGGGGCCAATTAACTTAACTAGTTTACAGGTAAGAATGCTTTTAAGTTTATTTTTAGAGTATTTTTTTATTATTAGAATTACTATTAATAACATAAATTTTTAAGAATGTTTATGAGTTTATTTTTATTTTATTTTTAGGCTTAAGTCAAGAAATAATTCAATAACCTTTTAATTACTGTTGTATTAAATACCACAATGATGATAACATAAAAACAAAAATACAGTAAAAAACCCCAAAAAAATGCGATTGACAATCACTCCTTTAATGTCCGGGGTCCGGCTTATACCGCTAATAATGCCGGCAGCGTTCAGCTCACACCCTACATGCAGAATTAAAATTTACCACATTCCCAATTAGTAATTTAAAAAATCCCTACTCATTTCCAATTCCCTATAATAGCGCGTTAATTTAAATAAAACTTTATTTTGAAACTAAATTAAACGAAAAATAATAATACTCTTTAGAGAATTAAATTTTATTCCCCAATTTATCCCGCATAATTCAAAATATATCGATCCAACTTTCATATACGTCTGAAATTTTTAGACGATCGTCGTAGAGTTATAAAGAAGCCACATAAAAATATTTAGACCGGTTCTACTTTTAAAACCACCCACTTAAGTACCTCCGCAGACTAAAAAAAACTTAAAATGAATCGATCCAACTCTCATACAAGTCTAAATTTTTTAGACGATCGTCCCAGAGTCGTAAAGAAGCAATATTAAAATAATTGGACCGGTACTACCTTTGGAACCACCCCTTCTCAACACTTAAGTACCTCCGCGGACTAAAAAAAATTCAAATAAAAAGCCCAAATTTTTTTAATGTTATTTCTAATAATAATTAAAGAAAAATTATTAAAAAAACCGTTACTTTAACTGTTTATAACATTTTTTTTCCCCCGAAATTTTACACTCAATATATATAATGAATAAAAAAATTATTATATATAAATATATATATATATATATATATATATATATATATATATATATATATATATATATATATATATATAATTATATATATATATACATATCTATAATATTTATAAATATTTTGTTCATCATTGAAACTGGTCTCACATAAATCTTTGAAATTCATCAAAGGCACCTTTCTTTGGGTTTTTTTTTTTGACGGTTAAGTAGCAACCTTTACACATTGTAGCATAAATCGGTTTAGCGTAAAATCTACATATAAAAGGTTTAGCAAAACACAAAACACTCGAAGTCTATTTATAAGCTCAAAGTAAATAAATCCACATCAGATTTTGCACGAATTTTATTGAGATTTTTTTTATTTTAATCAATTTTATATGTTTTCTTACTAAATGGGAAATTTTAAAAATAAAAAAAGGCAATCGTACTTTTAAGTTTTTAAACAAAATATTTGTTAAATATTAAAATGGTATGTTAGGGTTTTAAAATAAGCACCTATATTACAAGCACATTAAATAATTTATTTATTACGAATAGCATATTATGATAAAAATTAGTTTTGTTTTTAATTTTTTTTTAAATATTTTATATTAAAATATCTAAAAACCACTTTTAACAACTGGCCCAAAAACTGGATAATTTTATGCATTAATAACATATTCTGTTTTTACGCACTATACACTTAGTTGTGTATAAATAATTTGGCGGACCTGTAGTTTATTGATTATAGTTAAAAGGTTGTGTTTTGAATAAACCAAAGTAATAAAAGAGTAAAAAATATTTTTTATATTTGTTTGGAAGCTCTAATCGATTATAATATTTTGCAATTTTAATAATATTTCATAAATATTCAATATTATATACGTGTCAAATTATTAATTAATAATCTTTTTTTTTGAATTATAGTTTTCTACCAATTATAGTAAAAGAAATTATACATAATATGAAATAATGAGTCATGTTAAATACTGACAAAGTATTGCTTCGTCATTACAATCGATAAAAAAAAAATGGCTTTTAAATCTCTTTTCCTACAAACCTGTTAAAAATTAAATTTTTAACACCATCTAGATGCCTTAAAATGTTACTTTAAAGCACTAGTGCCTTAAAGTTAATTTTAAAAGCACTAGTGTTAAAAGTAAAACATCAAATTTTGAAAGGAAACGTCAAAGTTTATTTATTTACTAACATTTATATTAATTGCACAATTTCCAACAACTTGAAAAACAAGTTCCTTCCGCCTTTCTAGCATTCTCCGTGGTTGAGGTGGATTGAAGAGAAAAATATGCATTCTCAGTCGACGTTGAGGCACGATCTGCTACTCTTGCTTTCACTGTAGTAGTTTTCTGGCAATAGGGTTCTTATTTTCTAAAAGAGTTTATTTCGACGAGTTTTCTGGTACATTTACCCTTCGCGTATTTCAGGAACAGTGTCCGACGTCCTACATTTGCTGGACGAAGAGCCATATACTTTCGATAATAATCAAAAAAAAAAAAAAATAATTCAACGATAGTGAAATTTCGTAGTACCTTGGTTTTAGTATCTCGTATGTGAATCATCAATAAAGTGCCCATATCTTTCAAGTCGTCAAGAGTCATCTGACAAAGCTCCTCGCTGCGACAGGCACCAAAAATCCCCAAAATGGTAACTACTTTCATCAGAAGGTATTCATCATTAAGTGCACAGTTCAGATACTGGTCAATTTGCGCTTTGCTCAGAATCTTTAATTTTTTGGGCTGGTATTTCTCTCCTTGACGCTTTAAATAAGGGATAAGCTTAAAAAATTTACTGATATTCATTGATATCATTGTTTATGCGTAGCATAGCTTTGATCATTAAATAAATCGACCATAACGATGATGCCTTTCAAATCCTCGCTTTTTCCTCAAAATACGCAAGGAATAGATTTTCGGTATGTTTTCCAGCACCACCTTTCCCCTTACACTAATTCATAAACTTACTGTAGGCAATATTATATTATATACGAGGTTTCCTAGGAAGTAAATCCAGCGATGCTCTACTGGTCGCTTTATCTATATCTTTAAATGGATCGATGCAACCAATACTTTCTCCTACATTTTCTTCCATTTTAAGTTAATTTTTATCAAATTTAAAATAAACCTGCCATAACCAATCAGAATCAACAACGATTTTTAGAATTCATGCCAACTTCAATAATTTTTATATACGATGCTAAAAAAAACTATATCTTCCAATTTTTAAATAATTTAATTTTTATCTGCATTATTGCGTTTGTAAAAAAAATTTGTATGATATTTGTGTTAAAAGTACGTTTTAAGGTACTCATGAAAGTTGCAGAACTCGCTTCGCCCGTTCTGCAAACTTACACGTTTGTGACTTAAAATTGTACTTTAAACACCTATATTATAAATAACTATTTCTGTCGCTGATTATGCACGCGGCGGTAAATGAAATATACGTAAGGTAACTATAAAAAAAATAAAAACTAATAAAGTCAGTTTTTCACCACTTCTAGTAACTTAAAATATATGTAAAATAAAATATACACTATGATAGGTGCAAAAATGGGATTTTCATAAAAGTAGAATAAGTAACAATCAGTGGTGAAATTATTCTAAAAATTTGATGTAATTTTCTTTACCCAATACCACGCGAGGTTAAATTAAATCTGGACATTTTATCTCTCTCAGGATAATTTTTAGAGAACTATATAATTAAAAAAAAATCTAAAATAATTTAACCTCTTGTGGGATTAGTGGTGAAAAAACCCGAAATAAGATTTATGAAATTTTTTTTGGAAAGAAACGTTTGATGAACTTTTAACCTTTTAGCTTTAGTATTTTACGTACTTTTGGGAAATCTCGATGTACCTAATAATATAACTATTTTTTTAAGTTAAAATATAGTAATTTTAATTTTATCAGAACGTCTTGTTATAAATACTTAAACTGCTTAGTAACTTGTTTGGTATTTTTATCGTACAGATTAGTTCAGTGCCCATTTCATTTGAAAATTGCAGCTCGTCTTCACATTAATTTTCTATGTGTGATTATGCAGATGTCAACTGAGTTTTCTTTTAGTCTTCAATTATTCTTTCCATCTATACCCACTTTAAAACAAGTAAAGGCTGAGTTTTTATTTCAAGTAGGAAACTTTTGTTAACTTAAAATTATCTATGTGGCGTGTTTACAAATTATAAGTTAAAAAATAGATCTGCCCAGAAGTTTCTAGTAAGTTTTCTTTATATTTAATTGCGGTAAGTATAAGCTTTTAAAAGTTTCTTATACTAAGAGTTAAGAAAACTTTAGCTTTTTTGTTAGGTGTATCAATTAGGTTTAATAAATTACTTTCTATCTTTAAATATTTTTAAATATTACTTTTGGCATAAGTTTACTTATATACTGCGTGTTCCTCATTTATAGAGGCTATTTTTTTAGGTTCATTTTTAAAAGAAACTTCATATGAAATATGTTTTTTAAGATCTAAACTTTTTGGTATAACCTTAGATATTTTTGTGAAAGGCGGTACGTCTCTTCTATGCATCAAAAATCAATTTCTTGCATACTGCATAGTTTTTTATCCTTGCCAGTGGTACTTGAGTGGGTTTTGCACTTAATCATTAAACAAAAAGTTTTGCTTGCTAGCACTGCTTGTTCCTAAATTAAAAATTATTTTAAAAATCTTTTTTTTTCTGATTGAAATAATTTTTTCTTTGACATTCGCTTTTCACATAAAAAATAAAATGAATTTACCTACAACCGTGCGATAAGTTACATAAACTGTTTTTAGTGCGGTAACTACCACTTTACCGCACTAGAGCGGTACAGTGACGGTTTCCTGCAAAATTCAGTTTTGTTGTTTAGTATTTTTTTTTATCTTGGGACAGTCCACGAAGGCTGATGCCTAAGTACTAACGTACCGTGGGTGTCTTAAGTGTGATGAGAGGAAGTTTGTTCACACGGGACTTAAATATTTGGAGATTGGGAGGAGAAGGAAAAACTTCTGCGGGCAGCAGGTTCCACAGTCTTGACACTCTGGGGATGAAGGAACGAAGAAAGCGGGAAGTTCGGGGCTTCTCTAACTGAACTGTAAAAGGATGCATACTATTGTACTACGTGTTGCTCTGTTGGGAGCCGCCAGAGAAGGAATTATACTGGCCAATTCCTCTGAGCAGAATCCGTCAAAATACCTATAGAAGAGCGACAGATCCCCCAGAGCTTGACGGGTGGCAAGAAGTGGAAGCCTTTCTGTGAGCGTTGGATCATTAATAAGACGAACGGCTCTTCTTTAAATGGAGTCCAGATTGCTAAGTGTTGTAGGGGACGCCATTCCCCAGACATGAGAACAAGGTTCTAAAGAGGGTCTGATTTGTGATACGTACAGAGTCTACAGATTGGAAGAAGATAAATATTTTCTGGCTCGGAAGAGAAATCCAAGCTTTTTTGAAGCTGCCGAGGCTATGGATGTAATGTGTTTGTGCCAGTTAAGGTTACTCTTTGTTCTGCAGAACTTGGCCGCTCATATGTAAGGAAGGAGCAGGCAGACTTTTTTCGGGACAGCGAACATGGCTGTGTTTTCGAGGCATTAAACTGAACAATATTTTTGGCTCCCCAATCCAAGATAAGTTTGAGGTTTTGTGAAAGAGATATCTGCATTGACCTCGCTTGTTCTCTAAGTCAGAATTACATGGTGGCTTAAGAAATTTAATACTAGAATGGAGGGTACTATCGTCAGCAAAACTATGAATGGGATTGTGGAAGAGAGAAGATGGTTAATGTGTAGAAGAAACAGCGTGGGTGCCAGCACTGAACCCTGGGGCAACCCAGCATTAATTTGGTAGAAGCTGGAGGAATGACCATCTACACTAACTGATATACTTCGATTAAAAAGGCAACTGGAAAGCCAAGAGCAAATCTTAGGTGGAAGACCGTAAGAAGGAAGTTTGTTAAGAAGCCCATTATGCCAGACCTGATCGAAAGCTTTGGATATGTCAAGAGCAACGATCTGGGATTTACCAATAAACTCAAGGGACTTGTTCCAGTTGTGTGAGACAAAGGAAAGAAGATCAGCTGTGCATCTACTGTGACGGAATCCATAAGTAAGATGTATGTATCATGTAGGATTTTATTTTTTTCCAGATACTTTATGATTTGGGAATTAATGAATTTTTCCATTACGAAGAGATATAGGTCTATAGTTAGAAGGGAGAGTTTTGGATCCTTTTTTGGGGACAGGTTGCACACGCGCAGCTTTCCAACTCTCCGGGAAAATGCCCTTGTCGTAAGAGATTCGAAAGAGGCGAGTTAGGATGGGTGCAAGCTCGGGAGCACATTTTTTTAAGACGATTGCTGGTATGCCATCCAGCCCAGACGATTTTTTAGTATTAAGAGAAGAAATAATACGCTTGATCTGTTTGACTTTAAAAATGATATCGGATATTTTATGAGAAACAGGGACAACTGTTGGAAGAGAAAGATTAATAGGGGGATCAAGCGTAGAATTGGCAGCAAATTGTTTGGCAAATAGTTCGGCTTTTCCTTTGGAGGTAGAGATAATTTCATCTGTAGAGATTAGGGGTAGAAAAGAATTTATGCAAAAGTTTTGACTTATATTTTTGGCAAAGGACCAGAAAGCTTTACTGCCATTCGAGCAAGAGAGAACTTTATCTTTTATCCGATTGTTAAAACGATCTGAGATGGTCAGGGAAAGTGTTAACCTAAGCCTAAAATAATAGCACTAAAATAATTTCTTTTTCATGTAAATATGCAATTAAAACATCTTTAATGACTTCGCACGAATATTGTAAAGAGCAGTATTTGATTTTAGCTTTCAAAAAAATTACTGGCAGATTATTATTTTAAGGTTAGGTGTAAATCCCTTACAAATGCCAATGGCAAGAAAAAAAAATAGGGTGTACACAACTAACCAAATAGGCCTTTTGATGTATGGAAGATACAAACTAACTTAAACAAAAATATCTTAATATCAAAGTTATCATGAGAAAAATATATAATATTTAAAGGTTTAGCAACGTGTAGTTCAAAAGTTAAAGAGTTTAGGAAAAATGTTCATAAAGGTTTTTTTAAATGGACCCAAATACAACTCTTGTAAATATAAGTATGTTATTAGGAAACCTTCAGCTTATAAACTGTTGTATTCTAAGTGATATTAAAATGGTGTATAAATATTGACATTGATACAGCAGATAATATATTCCGGCATAGGTCACCTAGCCAACAAATCTTACACCTTAATATTGTGTCTATAAAGCTCGTTGTGCTTTAATGCATTTATTTTTTTGATGAAGTTAGTGTTTAAGTAAGCTAATATAAATATAGGATTTTCCACCCATCTTTAAGGCCCTAGTAACAGTGAAATCAAAAGTTATGCATTATTTAAGCCAATTACATCGATGTTCTGTAGCCCATGTTCTATAAACTGGTAATTTGGTGTCGATCTGTTACAAAATTGATTTGTTAAAGCCAAAAATCTTAGAAAAAGATTGTAAAGTTCTGTTGTTCTAGGTACCCACTTTATCCCTGGATATTTGGGTTGACGCATCCTAAAAATACGTCTAACGCAGTGGCGGCTCGTGATCAATCTTTCGAGGAGGTCACTAGTTAAAATTTCAAATGCATATGGCTTAACTGACTTTTAATTAAAAAAAAATTAGGCATTTTATTTCACACAGACGTTTACTCCAAAGAAAAAACAAGAAAAAAAATTCAAAAATTAATGATTAAGCAAGGTTATTTTATTTGAAGAATTATATTTCTATTTTTTACGAAACATAACAATATAAAAATAATATGCATCGACATCTGTTAATATATTCTAAAAAAAAATCTCACACCAGACAGTAAGTAATATCGCTCTGCCAGAGGTATGACGACAACTTATAGGTTAAAAATAAGCATATTTATATAATAAAAAATAAAAAGGGCTACTTAACTTACCTAAATAGTCATAAATTTTAGTTCAATCCTTCTGTCTTTGGCACTTGCAAAATGATTGATTACTTCTTCATTGTAATTTACAATATTATTTATAAAGGCCTTTTCAATACTTAACATGGCCATCGCAGGGAGTCTACCTTCCCCCATTGTGTTGCGTAAAAATGTCTTTATTCTATTTAATGTAGAGAAGTATCTCTCGCTCTCTACTGTTGTTATCGGTAACGTACACAAAATTGTCAACAAATGCACGCTGTTTCAAAAAATCCCTTTTAATCGTAAATACCCTTAAAAACATAAAAACCCAACAAATAAATAGGATTTTTATAAATCGTAAATAATCCGTTCCCTTAAAAGGTAATAACCGTTTTGAATAAACAAACACCATTGAGAAGAATGTCGTGCATTAATTTTCTTCTTTTTTTTTTTCAAGGGCATTGAAATTTGACCCATTTTTTTTAAAAGTTTCAGAATTTTTAAGCAACAACTTTTCGTTATTTAATAATAAAACTCTTTGTCAAACTGAGTGCCCTACTCTGCTAAATTACTGCTGTGACCATACATTTGATGAGCCCCTTTAAATTTGAACTAAAGTTAAACTGTTAAGATGAAAAAATGTTTTTTTTTAGTTGTATATTTTTTTAACTTAATACTTACACGCAAAAATATTGGTATATTATTTTGTGTTTAACAGCCGAGCGCAGCAAGGCTGGTAATAGAAAGCAAGCCATAAAATGTAAATTTTCCTCCAAACAAAATATGCGGTTTTTTCCTTAAGCGTCAAAAAATTATTGCAAAAACATTACTTTTAAACAATAATAATTAATTAGGATAAGTGGGTTCGCAAGGCGGCTTAGACCGGCGTCGGTACATAGCTACTATAGTAATGTTGTATATTCCCCATACCAAAAAAACCCCATAACTGCAAATCAAAAAACGTGCTTTTCTAAATCCTGTGACAAAGCCAGACTTTTAAAAATTGAAACCCACAATAAGTTTCTCCATAACCCTAGTCCCGAAAATCGACAGGCCAGCATCGAAGCAAGAAATCAATATAATCAAACTATTTCAGAAGCCAACGACCGTTTTTACAATCGTATAAAAGATAAAATCCTTTCTTGCTTAAATGGAAGTAAATCCTTCTGGTCCTTTGCCAAAAACATAAGTAAAAACTTGTGCACAAAATCTTTTTTACCCCTAATCTCCGAAGACAAAATTGTTTCTACTTTTAAAGGTAAAGCCGAACTATTTGCCAAACAATTTGCTGCAAATTCTACTCTCAATCCTCCCTTAATCTTCCTCTTTCAACATATGCCCCTGTTCCTCATAAAATGTCCGATATCATTTTTATGGACAAACAGATCAAGCGTATTCTTTCTTCTCTTAATACTTAAAAATCGTCTGGGCTGGATGGCGTACCAGCAATCGTCCTAAATAAATGTGCCCCCGAGCTTGCACCCATCCTAACTCGCCTCTTTCGAATCTTTTACGACACGGGCATTTTCCCGGAGAGTTGGAAAGCTGCAAGTGTGCAACCTGACCCCAAAAAAGGATCTCTCTTCTATCTGTAGACCTATTTTTTTTTCTGTTGTTTGCAAAGTAATGGAAAAATCCATTAATTCCCAAATCTTAAAGTATCTAAAAAATCACAAGATCTTACAAGATAGACAGTATGGATTCCGTCACAGAAGATTGACAGCTGATTTTCTTTCCGTTGTCTCACACAACTGGAACAAGTCCCTTGAGTTTCTTGGTGGTTTTGATCAGGTCTGGCATGATGGGCTTCTTAACAAACTTCCTTCTTACGGTCTTTCATCTTAGCTTTACTCTTGGTTCTCTAGTTTCCTTTCAAATCGACGTATATATCAGTTATTGTAGATGGTCATTCTTCCAGCTTCTACCAAATTAATGCTGGGGTGCCCCAGGGCTCAGTACTGGCACCCACTTTGTTTCTACTACACATTATCGATTTTCTTTCTTCCATAATCAATCCCATTCATTGTTTTGCTGACGATAGTACCCTTTACTCTAACATTCAATTTCTCAAGCCAGTCAATAAGCCTGATTTGGAAACCAAGCCTAGGTCAATGCGGATGTCTCTCTCACAAGTCCTCAAACTTATCTTGGATTTGGACGCCAAAAATCTTGTTCAGTTTAATGACCCCAAAACACAGTGCTGTTCGCTGTCGCGAAAAAAGTCTGCCAGTGCTCATCTGTAACATAGAAGCGGCCAAGTTCTGCAGAACAAAGAGTCGTTTAATCTTATCTGCGTTACTTTAAAGAATAACAAACACATTACAACCATAGTTTCAGCAGCTTCAAAAAAGCTTGGATTTCCCTTTCTAGCCAGAAAGTATTTTTCTTCTTTCAATCTGTATACTCTGTATATATCCCAAATCAGACCCTTTTTAGAATATTGTTCTCATGTCTGGAGAATGGCGTTTCCTACAACGCATTCTGTACTCCATTTAAAAAAGAGCTGTTCGTCTTATTAATGATCCCACGCTTACAGAGAGGCTTCCTTTTCTTGCCCACCGTCGAGCTGTGGGGGATCTGTCGCTCTTCTATAGGTATTTTCATGGCTTCTGCTCAGAAGAGTTGACCAGTATAATTCCTCCTCTGGCAGCTTCCAACAGAGCAACACGTAATGCAACTTTTATGCATCATTTTACCGTTCAACTAGAGAGGCCTCAAACTTTCCGCTTTCTTTGTTTCCTTCATTCCTAGAGTGTCCAGGCTATGGAACCTGCTACCCGCAGATGTTTTTCCTTCTCCTCCCACTCTCTAAATATTTAAGTCCCGTGGTAACAAACTACCTCTCAGTACACTTAAGACACTCACGACACGTTAGTACTTAGGCCTTAGCCTTTGTGAACTGTTCAAAGTTAAAAATAAATGTAACATGAAGCTGTCAGTGGATGCGTCTCTGATTACGGTTTAATTTCGTGTTAATAGGCAGTTATTGAGTAAGATCATTTAATTTTTAATGAAGTAAATAATAAAAAAATATATATATATAATATATATATATATTTATATATATATATATATATATATATATATATATATATATATATATATATATATATATATATATATATATATATATATATATATATATATATATATATATATATATATATATATATATATATATATATATATATATATATATATATTATTATTTGTTATGATAACACTTTTTTCTCCACCGGTGAAGGAAAAATGAAACTTCGCAGTCACTCACACAATCGAGTAATGATATATTTACTGAAGTTTGAAGAAAAATAACTTACTTGAATACTAGAGTAGATAAAGTTTATTTTGATAATTCTTAACCAGCACCAACTTTAGTATAATTAATTGTAAACAAACACTCTACAGGCTTTATATACTATCAATAATTTAATTGTTTTCCACTGTCTATTATACGAGCGTACCGTCGAGCTTTATTTTGCAATGTAGTATTTATTCACATGCAAAATATGTATTATAATAATAAATGCAAACCAATTATTTGGAATGCTTTCAACTTTTTCATGAATAAATCTATTTTAATAATTATGCTTTTGACATTTAATTGTCTGGGGCTTAAAAATTGAATTTATCGCAATTTGCTAAAATTCGATGTCCATAAAGCGTAAAAACGATTAAACTGCATAACCATACGGCTTATAAAATTTTATTTAAATTCCGCTATAAATTTAACGCTGTCCAATGTATCGGTTACCGCATACCATTCCCATATTTCCAATTCGGGCAATTTACCACTGTAACATTAAATGACTCAATATTGAATTAATATACAGTGAATAGCCCTTCCGATATTATTATTTTAATTATTGTTACATTAAATTACATGATACAGCCAACAGTCAACTGTGTTTAATGTTTACGTTTCCCCCCGGTATTAGCTGTAATGATGGTACAAAGTGAGAAATATGTTTTATAATATTCTGAAAATGGGAGAATATCTATTTTAGAATTCCATAAAAATGTACTTAAAGTAGGGGAGACCAACTGAGGTTTCGGGATTTACTAAGGCGCGGCAAATTAACATACAGGGGGATATGTTAAACCCGGTTAAGTACCTCCACCAAATATGAGCCCCACATATATGGCCGCCCGTCAAAGATAAAGAATCAGTTAGTAAAAAAAAAATGATTATGAGAAATTCTCGAACGCGTCAGCTTAAGGTAGGATTAGTTAATTACATACTAAAAAGTGTATATTCCACTAATCTGACAATTTTCGGGATGCAAAGAAGTGAAAGTTTTTTTTTATTTTGCAGAAAATCATTCAAGGATAACGAAAAATAAATAATCCGACGATTTCCACAAGCCGAAGTAACAGATTTTTTTTATAAATATATGTAGTCTACTTAAAAGACCTATACTTTTTTATTTACATGCTATTTCCTGAGCTTTTCAATTAATTAAGTTCAAGGGTTTAAAAAAATCCATTTTTTTTAATTGTTAGATTAGGCGAATCCCCTTAGATTATGAGACATCACGTCTAGGACATAAAGATAAACCATATAAATCTGGATATTGAAGCAGATGCTTATTTGTCAGTATACTTTTACAAATGTCTAAACAGTTTAGAAATTGCTGGATGTGCTCGATTTTGACGTCTTTCTTGAGGCAAGAAGTAAGTGGCTTCGTAATCTTGGAATAGGCCAAAGTAGCTTTAATCTTGTCTGAATTTGGTTTTATACCCTTGGGAGTAACGATGTGACCCAGAAAGTTAACTTCCTTTTTCAGGAATTCACATTTGTCAATTTGAATTTTGAAACCAGTTTCTTGCAGATGTTGAAATACAGAGTAAACAGATTAACCATGTGTTGTTAAAGAGATGTACTGAAGATAATGATGTCGTCCATGTATACCCAGCAGATGACTCCTTGAAGACCTTTTAGTACGTTGTATATCACTCGTTGGAAAGTTGCTGGTGCATTTTTTAATCCAAATGGCATTCTTACATATTCATAGTGGCCATTTTCTACGTTAAAGGCTGTTTTCTGGACGTCTTCTGCTTCCATTCCGATTTGATGAAATCCACTTGCCAGGTTAAGAGTTGTGAAGTACTGGCATCTGCCAAGTTTGTCCAAGATGTCCGTTATGTTAGGGATTGGGTATCTATCATTAATGGTTTTCTCGTTTACTTTTCTGTGGTCCACTACAATGCGCCATTCTATTTTTCCAGAGGCATCAGGTTCCTTTGGCACCGCCCATATAGGTGATGACCGGGGTGACTGGCTTGGCCTTATGATTCCTTGGTCCAGCATGGATGAAATTTGCTTTTTAACTTCTTCTTTGTGGACATGTGGGTTATCGATATGACCTTGTATAAACTGGAATCTCATCCTTTGTTCGTATGTGATGCTTTATCTGGTTGGTAAAGGTCAGTGGAGAATGTGGGTAGTGAAAGATGCTAGTGTACTTTTTACACAATTTTCTTATTTTTTTCTTCTTCTGGGTTAAGATGATCTGTACGAATGGGTGGATCTTCTTCATGTTTAAATTGGTCTTAATCTGACGCGCTTGAGAATTTCAAAATGGCGAATTGTTTTTACACATTCCAATAACGCCAGTTTGCGCCACATTTAAATCGTCAAATTATTAAATAGGACCTTTTTTTTGGTTTACTGAACATCCCCTTAAAAAATCTGACGCGCTTGATAGATTTTTTTTTTAATTTTCAACCCTTACGTACGACTACCCCCACCATGCAAGAGATCAGATTAACATACGTACATTATAAAAAATACGTGGGACATGGATGCTATTAATATCTGACGCACTCGAGTATGTCCATACAGCAGTATTTTTAAAATTTTGAAAATCTATAGACGCTTCTCCCACCGATAAAAAGGTATACATTATATAACTTTTTTTTTCTCTCATCTGAGCTTTGCAACCCAATAGGTCTCTATGACGCTTCGAGTAAATCCTCATTTAGAATCGTGCACTTCCCTACTATTATATATTTATTATTTAATTAGATACTTACTTACGTAAGTATCTAATTAATTAAATAAATGCTTTTTCATCGTAGGACAGTTCACGAGGTATTAAAGCCAAAGCACTAATGTACTGTACATTAGTACTAATGTACAGTAGTATCATTTTACCAAATTATGTTTTTAAATAACTTTATTGTGCTGTAACTTCCGTTATTTTTTATCTTATATTGGGTATAACTCGTTTTATATACTTATGGACAAAAATATTGAATTATCTTAAAATTTGCCATAAAACGCAATGCTAATTGTCTGTACCAAAAATATGTCTATTACCTCTTAGAAATGTTCAAAGGAGGTAGGTAAAATATAAAGGGTTTAAAAAAGACAATCTCAAAGTTGTGTACCATTACAACGTTTGTTGGGTTACTGATAAACCTCATAGAGTGTTACATATTTTCAAATTAATAACGGCCATTTAATTACCATTGGATTCCTTCTCTTTAAAACCTTTTACACTCTGTGGGGTTTATCAGTAACACAACAAATGTTTTTATAATAAAAAACTGTGAGATTGTCCTCTTTTAACACTTACATTTTAGTCACCTTGTTCGATAATTTCTAAGTGGTAATATAAATATTTTTGGTACAGACAATTAGCATTGCGTCTTATGGCAAATTTCAAGATTATTAGATATTTTTGTCCATGAGTTACTAAGGTCCTGGAAAATTTTCTTTATAAAGAAGAATGGCTTTAGAACGGTTACTCGCAAAGAACCAAAAGTACAAGGTAGGTCCTTAGAATAATAAATTACTAAGTTTACTTCTTTATTCACATATTAATAACAAGTAATTTACATCCAACCATAATGTGTAAAGGCATATGAAAAAAAATCTATTGTCAAGTTTAGGGCCTTTTTATACCGATCATACTGATACATAACGTAAGACCAATTTGTGTCGGGGAATAGAATTCAGTAATATTTTTAAAGAATCCCGTCAGTTTTTTTGTTAAAAGACCTGCACGCTTTTGTGTTGGGTACCAATACTTTTAACTCTGGTCCTCTAAGTGGTTATCAAAACTTATATGGCGACACATCGTTAAATTTATTAAAAATGTATATATTATATAATTAAGAAAAATCCCCACCCGAGCTATAAGAACAACACAACTAGGGCCATGAAGGTAATCCTAAACCTTACACCCCTGACGTATTCGTCAAGGAGGTTGTTTTGACGGTTATGTTGCGCCTCCGCATTGTTGGTATAATGCCCGACGTAGGAGTTGGCGCACAGAGGCTTCGTTTGTAAAGTGAGGCGATGAAATCGCTTCCACTACTGCAGGCGAAAGTAAACTCTATTGCGCCATGCTTTGTTTTTAACAAACCCTACAAAATTGACATTAAAGGAGAATCAAACACAAACGTGGCAGGTGTGATCAATATCTACATAGACGGTTCGAAAACAAAAGAAGGTACGGGATGTGGAATTTATTCTTAATCTCTTAACTTAAACATTAAATGGGCTATGGATGAGTTGGTCAGCGTACTCCAAACTAACCTACAGGCATAACCATGGCTGCAAAAAAAATAAGCAGTAGAAACATAACTAGTTAAGTCGTGCTTATCCATACGGATTGCAGACAGACACTACTAGCCCTAAGGAGACCACGCTACACCTCGGGTCTGGTACTAGAATGTCACCTCGCCCATGTGGACGCTTCCGGCAGGAATGTGGTCACTCTCTGCTGGACCTAAGGACACGCGCACTTTAAAGGCAACCTCATTGCTGACTCGTTGGCCAGGAAGGCTGCCGGGACCCGAACCTTTCGTAGGTCTGACAGGGTCTACAATGAGGGATCTAATCAAAAGACACTATCATCAGCAGTTTACAACACGATGGGATGAAACAGTAAACTGTAACTTTTCCAGGAAGTTATTGAACTATCCTGACAGAGATACAGCTAAACATTACATGGTAATGCCTAGGGCAAGCCTTCGTCTAATCACGGGCGTTCTTACTGGACATTTTCAACTGCGAAAACACCCCTTTAGAATGGGTATAAATGACACATATCTGTGTAGAGGTTGTGAACAGGAAGACGAGACGGTGGAGCACATCCTTTGTGACTGCCCTGCACTCTAGTCAAGAAGATCTATACTGGGCGAGTATTGGCTGTCTTTGGTTGACATTAAGGAGATATCCTCTGGGGACCTTCTCACCTACTTAAAATCAGTAGGATGGGCGGCGTACCGAGTGAGGAGTCTCCTTAAGGAGGTAGGACAACGGGCCTACTGCGGCCTAGGTGCAGTGATGTTTATCACCCTCCTTACTTTCAGATTTAGAATTACATTTTTTTCTAGTGAAATAATGTCTAACTACATAAAATAACAGGCAATACATTTTTTTAAATTAAAGCCTAAAATATATTTTAACTTATTTTTAAACGAAAAAATATGAAGCATGTGTACAAATTTTTAAGAGTTCTCTTTATTACTAGCTTCACATTGACGTGAACATTTTTTGTGCTTAAAATGAATTAGCATTAAAGAATAAAGACCACATAATCAGAACCAAGTCTGATCATCATTATCGTTGTTATTAAAGGTCAAACATAATTAAGCGAAATTATCCTTGCAACAATTAATAAAATTATTATTGAAATAAAATTACTCGTAATAGAATTCTGAATTTCTAAATCACTTGTATTTCTTACCAATTCTTTATATCGTTTGTCTTAATAGGATAGTCAATGAATGAAATAAATTATTTGGTATTTTTTACGGTAAATCATTTGGAAATTTTTTTTTTGTTAAAATTAATTTGTTTAAAATATTTAATTAATAACATTGTTTTCATCGAATTCTGGTGGATAAACGCAATAAATAAATCAAAAGACTTGCTACGAGTTTTCGTTTAAATTTATTGTTTCTGCCCTTAATTTGGCTTTTTGTTAGCGCAAAGTGAGCCAGAAGTGTTTTTAATTAATTTTATTTATTAGTTTGTTTTGTAATATCTACCGTGAATTAAATTGCATTAAAAATTTTTAATCTACAATTGTTAATATAATTGGTTAAATTTATTTTGTATAGTTATTTCATGATTTATCATTGCATATTTATTCAGGTAATATTCGATTTTATTAAATTTTAGAAATCGCTTATTAAATAAATGTTCTATTAAAAGTAGTCAGCCAAAAATGCAACGTGTATAAAATTTTATTAAAAGTGAACACAAAATGTTAGTAAAAAAATATTTAGCTATTCTCCAGAATAAAGAAAAGATATATATTTATTTTAAATCTATATAAATCTAAAGTTTTAGTAAATTGTAAAGGGAAAATTTACCCTTGAGACAATATAACTAAAAACATAAAAATATTTTATTATTTTTCTAAATAAATAAGCCTATTGAAAACTTAAAAAATGTAAAACATTTTTAAATAGGTAAAAGAAAATATAAAAAAAATATTTACGTAAATTTAAATTTTATTTCCATTTAATTATCTTTTCTTTTATAAAGAGAGAAAACCCGTTTAAAATGTTTTACATTTTCATAAGGTTTATTAATTTAAAAAAATTATAAAATATTTGTATGTTTTTAGTTATATTGTCGCAAGAGACTTTCCTTTCACAATTTACTAAAATTTAGATTTATTAAAGATTTAATATATATAAATAAATATATATATATATATATATATATATATATATATATATATATATATATATATATATATATATATATATATATATATATATATATATATATATATATATATATATATATATATAATATATATATAAAAAAAAGAGAAGGGTAGTCTGACGGGCAATTAAAAAATATAATATTATAAATAATCTACTTACTGCTACCTGATTTAAGGAAAATAAGTTTATTATGAGAAAAAGAGTTGGCATTCTTGTATAATATACTTATTATTGTTACATATTTTTAATTACTAAACTTAAAGAATTTTATTTTACAAGATGTTTTTTGGGTTTGAGGGCAGTAACTTATTATGATGGCGTTTAAAGAATAAGGAATGTTGTGTTTTTATATTAATCTGTTGCAAAGGATTACAACATTTCATTTCAAGTTAACATATGGTTATTAAACCACAAAGAGAAAATTACCTAATATCAAAAATTATAAAATTATATTATCTTTAAAGGGTACTTTTGTGAAAATTCTTTGGTAATTTACGTACTTCCAATTCACTCCATTGCCAGTGGACTGACCCAAGAATTGAACCTGGGGCAATTATGGATACTGGCAGACGGAGCAAAATTATCACATGCGTCCGTCAACCATATACCCAAGCGGGATATTAATGTGTATGAGTGGATGTTAAAAAAAGAAAGAAATTGAGATTTTGTTCCCTTGGTTCTGCCTCCATAAAAGAGTATTATAAGTAAGTTAAAAAAAAGGTAAAATTACTATTATTTTGGCTGGTTTGAGTGTTTAAAGTTAAGATATTGGAATAAATTACACTCAAGTCATTAATGTCTGTTTTCTTTTTAATAGATTGAGGTAGCAAAAAATTTTAGCCATTTCTAAAAACATAATCTCCTATTATAGTTACTTTCATTATCATTATCCAATATTTCTGTTTGGATAAAATTAAAAAGGTGACCTGATTGATTTGTATGTTCTGTTAACGCACCAGTATTTTTGTTTAATCTACAGTCACTTTTGTGTAATGAAATTCTATCTTTTAGAACCCTAGAGGTTTAACCTATATATACAATATCACATTCAGAACAAGGAATACTACAAACAACATTCAATGTTTTACTGATTTCGTCTTTATCCTTTAATTTCCCAAAAACAGTCCCCACTGTTTTGGTTTGTTTATATGCTTGGTATTATATATATATATATATATATATATATATATATATATATATATATATATATATATATATATATATATATATATATATATATATATATATATATATATATATATATATATATATATATATATATATATATATATATATATATATATATATATAGGGTGTCCCGAAATTGGTGGGCAATATTTTTAGAGTGTATTCTAGACCGCAAAATAGGACGAAAAGTTCATATTAATATGCCTCAAAAAATGCGTCCCAAGGAGGCTAGAGCCCCCTGAAAGGGGCACCCCAAAAAGGGCTTTCCTGTAATATATCTGCAACCGTCTGAGGTAGACTTATTAAATTTTGTGAGTTTAAAAATTTTATGATGTTACGTGTATTTCTTTTTCCAAATTTTAGAAATTTTGTCAGGGGCGTCACGTACAGGGTGGGTGCTGGGTAAATTATGCCTGATATTTTTTGTTTGGGTGTTTTTTAATTATCAATATTAAATTATAAAACATAGTTAATTTTTACACAAAAAAGGTACTCCTAGTCGATGTCTCTATCTTGACCCGTTCATACAAAGTGTATTGATAGAAATAAATTATTATGCAGACAGCATAGAAATAAGTTGAAAACAAATAATTATAAAAATTAATTTATTTACAGGGCAGTAACGAGACAACAATATTATTAATTATTATTAAAAATATTTTGGCAAAATAAAATTAAAACAAAAAATAGAAATAACTACTCTTTAAGAAGGTGCTCAAATAGGCCTCCGTTTTCTCTCACACAAAGTCTAGCTCTACCGGGAATGCTTTGAGTTGCCTGAAGAATCTGAAAATGATTCCTTCTCATTTTATTTCCAGCTTGAATAATTCGCTGCAGTAGGTCCTCACGCGTATCGACCTCAGTTGCTTAAACTATGATGCACATATGACCCCAAAAATAATAGTCGAGGGGATTTAAGTCCGGCGATCGCGCTGGCCAGGACACTGGTCCACCTCTGCCTATGCACCTTTCAGGATAATTCTTATCCAACTAGTTACGAGCAGGCCACCCGTTTACATTCCCATCCTGGTCCTTAAGGGAACATCCTCAAATAATCCTGCCAACTGATTTTGAAGAAAGCCCAAATATCTCTCATTGTTTATGTTATTGGGCATTTTAGTTGGACCGACCAATTTATTTTTTAATTATTCCCGTCCACATTTACAGAGAAGCTCTATGAAAATTAGTTCTTCGCACGGCTCTCGGATTTTCGTCGGCCCAAAAGTGGATGTTATGTATATTAAACACTTTACCCCTAGAAAATGTGGCCTCATCAGACCAAAAAGTTCTTGCTTAAAAATTTTCATGCCCCAAAATCCATCGACAGAACTCTATCTTGGGTGGGAAATCTCTAGGCATCAACTCTTGAACCCTCTGGTAATGATATGGGTGAAGACCTTGCATTTGAGCCATTCTTTTCAGCTAAAATAAATAAATATTCGATATAATTATGGGTAACTATGGTACTTACAATACGCATTACAATTGATTTAGGTATGTTGACGTCTCTAGCCAATGGTCTGATTTCGACTTGAGGGTTATCTTCTATTTGCTGAAGTGCATTTTTCAAATCATAATTCCCACTGGGCCGTCCTTGCCACGAAGGCGCTCAAGCAAACCATTTTCTACCAAATTTCTCTATGAACTCTCTTAAATACTTCGCGTCCAGGAGTTTTCCGGTGCGGAAAACGTCTTCCTGTACCGCAGCAAAGGAACTTCCATTACAATAGCCATATACAAAATGGATATTTGCGAGGTCTTGGTTTGAAAAAATTTGCATTCTCTTATGTATTAATTCTGATATTACAACAATCACAGCAGCAGACAATATTTGACAAAGAAAGTGTCAAACGAAAAAATTTGAATTTTAATCCATGGCCCACTATTGACAGATTTGACTTGGGTGATTCTTTCTATTAATTTACGTCTTATGAATGTGATTTTTTCAAAACGATTTTACTCGAAAACGGGTTAAGATACAGAGATGGACTAGGAATGCCTTTTTTGTGTAGAAATGAACCCAGTTTCATATTTTAATATGAGTAATTAAAAAACCATCCAAACAAAAAATATGGAGCATAATTTACTTAGGACCCACCCTGTATGTGACGTCACTGACATTTTTTTTTATTGGAGAGAGAAATATACGTAACATCACAAAATCTTTAAACTTACCAAAAATTATACGTCTATCTTAAACGGTTGCAGATATATTACAAAAAAACGCTTTTTGAGGTGCCCTATTCGGGGGGCTTTAGCCTCTTTAGGAAGCATTTTTCGGGGCATGCTCATATGAAGCTATTATCTTATTTTGCTGTCTAGAATACACTCTAGAAATATTGCCCACTAATTTCGGGACCCCTATAAATATATATATATATATATATATATATATATATATATATATATATATATATATATATATATATATATATATATATATATATATATATATATATATATATATATATATATATATATATATATATATATATATATATATATATATATATATATATATATATATATATATATATATATATTTGCAGAAAGCTTAATAATTTTTTTCACTAAAATAATTGTAGAAAAATAAACTAATTTTTAAAGAAATGTTAGTGGTAGATACAGTTTTATTAGGTTAATTTAAATTAATTTTATAGCAACCACTTTAGTAAGATGTTTCGGGGCTAAAATTCGTTATAAATATATTAAAATTGAAAATAATTTTATTATGTATGATATGCAGGTTATTGTAAAAAATAGATGCCTAATTATCCTGAATTTCTAATAATAAAAAGCTATAGGCTTAAATAATAACAATATTATTTTATCCCAGAACCTAATCCATTGTTAAGATATATTGTGCCTTATCCAGAATTCTTGATTACGTTTGGCGTGCCATAAATTCTCGCTGAAACAATAATCCCGTCTTTCAGGAATATCCGAAACAAATCTATAGACTTTACTATGATAATTTAAACCCCAATATGTCTTAGCAGCGTTACTTGGATGGCTAAGTTTAAAATATCTTTTAAATGAATATATATGCTAAAAATTTCGAGAAAGGTGTAATTAATATAATGTGCTTAAAAACCATAGCTAAAAGATACACAGGATATTATGTTACTTTAAACCCCCAACGCTAATTTTGTCAAAGTAAGTGCGAATAAATATAAAACTTTAAAAATTATTTTCTTATATTTATAACATAATTTTACCAAAAATTGTTATTTTTGACCTATTGGGATCAGCTTCGTTTGGTTTATCGGTGAATATAGTTATTTGGTCGCTTTGTCTCCATTCAGTATTACTTCTATTATATGTTGATAAGCGAGTATAAAAGTGTTGTATTGTTGGTATAAATTAATTTAGTGGATATAAGTATTATGTATTCCAAAATTGGTAATGTAATTCTAAGCATTAAATATTTCCTTTATACGCTAATGAACACACAGCCCAGCCACATGTTCGGACGATGTTCACGAATAGTTCCTTTAATTCGCATTTTCACAGTTCGATTTTAGTTGATTAACGAAAATCAAATAAAAATAACTGTAAGAACATAACATTTTAACAGTTAGAGTTTTGTGGATAAAACTTATGTTCTCACAGTTATTTTTATTTGATTTTCGTTGTTTAACTAAAGTTGATCAACTAAAATCAAACTGTAACAATGCGGCTTTATGAGTAAATCAGATGAAATATTTTTTCATTAGTTAAAATCTCCTGTTCCGAAATTGAGGGTCGCGGAATACGTAGTTTAAAGCAAAAATTGCTTTAGGCTCCTCTGGCAAGAAACATTCTTATGGCAGCTGTACGATATTTTAATTAATATTTATTCATTTATTCTTCCACCAGAAGTTGGTTGCGAACCAGGAATCCTGTAATAATTACAGCATCTCTCGCAAACTGATCATCCTTCTTTGAATCTGCTTGCTTTTTAAGTATTTTTAACTTTAGGTAGCTGAAGACGCATCTTTATTTTGTTACTGACAATATCATAATTTGTTAAACATAACAATAAGGCATTTTTAAATATAAAGTCTACGCCACTGTTATGCTTTTTTAAGAACCTAGGCAATGTAATACGTTTCAACAAAAATCGATAACAGCAGCTAATTTTATGTAAAAATAAGGAAGATTACTTTTCCTTATAATACTTATACGCCTATAAATGTAACCGTACAGGATGGATTTCCACACTACTAGAAAAACTATAAGAGATAGATCAAATCTGATGGCAGGTTCTAAAGTTCGATTTTTCAAACAACTGCAACGATGGAAATAGATTAAAGCTAATTTAATTTGTCTCGGAAGTACAGGGTGTTTTTTTTATCTTGCCGATATCAGAACAGGTTTGTATAAAAGTAAAAAGCAAGACAGTGTAGAATTGTACTACACTACTGTATTATACGTACAAATGCGTATCATCATCATTTTTACTTTTGTTGTGAGTTAAAAGGTAACTGAAGTACAAGAAGGTCCAAAAATTTTTAAAAAATGCCTGTGTGTCAAAAGCGACAGGAGCCATAATAGTATTTTTTCGTTATAAGGCCGGTAGGTGACTTGTTACGTACGAGTAGATATTATGGACGAGGCGACGCAGGAGCCGAGTCAGAATATCTGAACGAGTACGTAACAACACTAACGGCCGTGTATCGTATGTTATTTTATTTCATACTGTCTCTGCTACTAATAAAGTTAAAATAATATATTATATTCTTTTATGACACTATTTTCCAAATTTGTTTTGTGTAACATTAATTTTGCGGCTATCGCAGAAAGCCGGTCCAAAGCTAAAATGTCAAAAATATTCGTACCTATCTTTTGATTTCCTGTGTCACTTTAATGTCAACAATGGCGAATTAAGTATGCATAGTGAAATGATGCTTCCTGATGAAATTTTAACAAAATCGGAGGAAGCTCAAGAAAAGTTAATTCCTTTAAAATCTAAAACGCGATACGAAAAAGAATTTCAGCAATTTGTTAACTGGAAAATTGAACATGTCGTGGAAGTAATTCAGGAAGATGTGCTTTTGGCATATTTTTTAGATGCTGTAAGTTTTATATCACATTTTTGGTTTGTTCTACGATTGTTGTTTTTAGTCAAAAAAAATGAATGGTAATGAACTAACCACAACTAACCAACTAATAGCATTTCTAAAAAATGCAATGTTGGTTATCACCCAAATCAATCTAAAGTGCTGACAAGGGAACAAGTCAATACTTTTTTGAGAGAGGCACCTGATAAGGAGTATCTTTAGTAAAGGTATTTTATAACTGATTGTTAATTTAATTGACCTTTACAGTATTATTTTTAACGTTAGGTGGTTGCAATGATAGGAATTGCGGGGGAGGGTGTCGACGAGAAGAGTTATACTGATGAAATTAAATGACATAGAACATATGGAAGAAAAGTTAATTATAACAATTCCCCACACAAAAACAAATGTAAAAGAGTTTTCACAGTCATCGATAACGAAATTGGTATAAATCCTTTAGACTTGTTTCAAAAATATGTTAGTCTGCGGCCTAAATATATGACAGAATCATTTTTATTTGTTGGGTATCGCCAAGGCAAATGTGTTTCTCAAAGGGTAGGAATTCATACCATTGGGAGCATACCGAAAAAATTGCCCAATATCTTAAGCTAGAGAATCCCGAAAGATACACTGGGCATTGCTTCCGGAGAACTTCGGCAACTTTTTGGCAAATGCCGGTGCCAGTACGTCCATATTAAAGCGTCATGGAGGCTGGAAAAGCTCAGCGGTTGCTGAGAAGTATGTAGAGGATTCCCTTGAAGGAAAAGTTCAGATATCTAGAATGATTCAAAAAGGTGAAACTTTTGTAGAAGTTTTACATAACCAATCTAAAGAACTTACCGCGACATCAACCAGTGTTCCAGAAATAAATATTACAGGGAATACACAGTGTACAATAACCATAAATGTAAATAATAAATAAAATATTGTTTTCATACCTAACATACCTTATTCAATTATTGTTTTTACTGGCTGTTGTTCATTAAACGGTTTTCATATTATTATTAAAACTGTGTAATAATTAGTTTAGGATAAATAAAATGTATATTTTGGGACCTTCGTTGTTAAAAATGAACAGAATAATAAATGAGTTAAAACGGTCAACTAAATTTATTTTCCAAGAAACATTAGTTTCAGACGTAATATGTCTTATATTATTTTTGTAATATTGATTATACTTTACTAAAACTGGTAGAAGATTCTTATTTCAGTAATAAATCTACCATGGATCTATGGTAGACATTTAAGCTTTAAGGACGGTCCAAACTTTTTTAAACAATTTTAGTTACATAGAATCATCAGTTTTGGATTAATATAATTATCTTATATTACATTCAAATATAGTTTACTAAAATTGGTAGAAAATTTTATTTCAGCAATAATTCTACTATAGATCTATATGCCCTATAAAATCTAGGCGCTAAGGATGGTTCAAACTTTTTCTACCGATTTTAGTTACATAGAAACACCAGTTTCGGATGTAATATATCTTAAGTTACTTTTAATATTAAGTTTACTTTACTAAAACTGGTAAAAATTTTATTTCAGCAATAAGCTACTATAGATCTATGTATAGTATATACCCTATAAAACCTACAAGCTAAGGATGGTTCAAACTATTTTTAAATTTTAGTTAAATAGAAACACCAGTTTCGGATGTAATATTTCTTAAATTACTTTTAAATATTAAGTTTTCTTTACTAAAACTGGTACAAAATTTTATTTCAGCAATAAGCTACTATAGATCTATGTATAGTATATGCTCTATAAAACCTACAAGCTAAGAATGGTTCAAACTATTTTTCTACGGATTTTAGTTAAATAGAAAAACCAGTTTCGGATGTAATATATCTTGAATTACTTTTTAATATTAAGTTTTCTTTACTAAAACTGGTAGAAAATTTTATTTCAGCAATAAGTCTACCACGTATAGATCTTTATTTCTTATTATTAGGTAATTACAGGCATTTATTTAATAGAAGTTGTCAGGTGGATTATTCGCCTTTGAAAAGGATGAAATAGACAAATAATTAAGGTGCATCTACAAATTGTTGTGAAATCAAAGGTCGCGAACGTTAAGAAACTCTTGTATTTCATGGGTTGAAAAATGTTAGTCACAATTTAATCCTTCATTACACCTAGCTGACTAGTTTGTGATTCTTGTAGGAAAAAACTTTATAGGCGGCCATGGCTATTCGACTGTTTAATTTGTTTTTTTCGCTGTCACTATTTCGCCAAAAACGTTTGATAATTAAACATATGTTATTTACCAAATTTAATTTGAAAATAAGCATATTTTTAATTTAAAAATCATGGAATGTAATCCTGTGAGATACAGGGCTTGCAAATCCTGCGAAGAAATAAATGACATAAAAAAGAATCATCGTAACTTAACTTATTTGACTTACCTATTACAAAACTGTAATTTAAAAACAGATTCAAGAGTACGTTTTAAAAACGTTGAAGAGAGTCTTTTAGGATTTCACAAAGATTCGACTACTTCTAACTTAAAACGCAACAGAATTGTTTCAAAGTATTATATATACCTGGTTAAGCACCAACATTTGTCCATCGGAGATTCCCACATATTCTCCACTAACAAAAGAAGATGCCCAAGAGTTCCAAAGGTATTTAAACGCAAAAATGAAAATTTAGAAGTAGATTAGTTGCTTTTGTTAATTTTTTGAATTTCTAATAGAAAAAAATATAAGGTATTTCTAAGATATTGTTGTATTTATTTTAATTAGAATGGTTTTTAATTTTCTACAAAATCGTCATAAGTTAGTACTTCGAAAACAGTTCGATCTGAACGTGTCTTTAGACAATGTTGACATGTCGACACATTGTGTCAAAAAATGATTGACGTTTTTGTTTTTATCTAAATGTCATTGATAACAGTCCGGTAAGTGTTGCTAGGCAACACTTACCGGCTAGACCGGTAAATCGCATTTACCGGACTCAAATGTTAACGTAATTATGTATATACCGGACAGTATGAAATAAAATATCTTTTAGTGGCATTTTTCGTTTTATCAAAAAGTAGCCACACTTGCAAAAACCGAAAGTTTGTTTCTGTAATAAAAACCGAAATTCCGTGCAGTTATAACAAAATTTGGACATCCCGTAGATTTTTATTTATATTATTTTTTATTGTATGTCTGCTGAGTGCAAAGTATAAACTATTATTAGCTTAACTTTATACAGGGTGTCCGAAAAGTCTTAGTACGGGCTAATATTCTGAAGTTAGTAAATGCAGAGAAAGCAAATTTTGGCAAATGCATACGTATAGAAAAATCTACTTCTTTACGCACTTACAATTTTTTTTACCCTTGCAGGGGTGGCACCAGGGTGTTGCACCCAAAAATCTTAAATGGAATCCTATGTCGGTATGTAGCTCATTTTAAAGGCATTTAAGAAACAAACATTGCCGCACAAACTAGACGTCTCTACGATCACCCGTTCCCCACAGTTTTACTTTTTATTTTATGAGACGTTTAAAATGACTACCATCAACCTCTTGACAATAATAGAGTATCTTACGTTTGTCAGAATTTGTGGTGTTATAGTAGCGCACACACCCGTGATTCGTTGTCGTAATACTTTCAAGTTTTATGGTTTTGTTACAAATACCCTCTCTTTTACATAACCCCAAAAGAAAAAGTCAAGGGAAGCGATGTCCGAGGATCTTGGCGGCTATTCAATAGGCCCTCAACGCCCAATCCAGCGACCAGAAAATTCCTCATTTAGGTATTGTTTTACATATTAATGAAAGTATGGAGGTGCATCATTCCCAATAGTAGCTACAATTGCAGGTGTTTTGTTGTGTGGCAATTAAATGTTCCATAGTTTCACAAAACAGCAGCCTTCGATCTGGGTCACCTTCACTAATGTCTTGTACAAAATGAATTTTAAAAGGATGAAATTTGTGCTTTTGTAAAATGTCAGGCACTGTTGATTTGCCTATGGTACCTACATCGGCAGCTATTGTGCGCACTGATTGCTTTGGTTCAATGGCAATTGTACCCAAAACTTGTATTTAAAGCTTTTTGGTTTTAACGAACCGACGACCGGATGTTGGAGCGTCTTTTACGCTAAAAATTGAAGTGAATTTTTGCACAACATTTCTCACGTAGCTAGGAGAAACTGGTCTATCTGGAAAAATATCATTAAACAATCTTGCTGCCTTATAATAATTTCGATTAGCTTGTCCATAAAAAAGATAATTTCAACTTTGTTTTCATTTGTGCGAACCATATTGAAACGTATAAAATCACAAAATTTATTAATGCCTTTTCAATGTTACTATCAAACTAAAACAGCGTAAACGGATAGTGCTGAAGGGAGATAATAAAAGAATGTCGTAAAAAAAAATATTTTCAAAACGTAATAATAATTTTTTTTTTGTTGAACAAATTTAAATCGTTTTATTCGGATGATAGCTAATTTACATACCCCTAGTTTGTGCAGCAATGTTTGTTTTTTAAAGGCCTTTAAAATGAGCTACACCTCGACATAGGGTTTCATTTAAGATTTTTGGGTGCAACCCCCTGGTTCAACCCCTACAAGGGTGAAAAAATTGTTAATGTATAAAGAAGTAGATTTTTTTGTATGTATGCATTCGTCAAAATTTGCTTCCTCTATATTTAGTAACTTCAGAGATATTAGCCCGTACTAAGACTTTTCGGACACCCTGTATTTAAAAAGTATATAAAAAAACGGAAATTTGAAATATCAAATATTTTTTAATGCAAATTATTTCAACGCCATAGTGCCATGCCACTGAATAAACTAGAGAGAAGGCGGCATACAGGAGGTATAAAGGACATTATAGTGTCCCAAGAGACAGTTAGAGTTGCGGGATTTGGGCCGATGTGACGTGTCCGGTTTCAAAATCGATTTGCATGGCAAAGGAAAAGGAAAATGGAAAAAAAAGAAAAAAGTTGTACGAAAATAGAGTACATGCTTTATCTATAAGTTTATTTTTAAAATATGTGCACTGTGAAAACAAGTATTACTTTCTGAACCAGTGGTGATTTTAATGTCAATATTATTTTAAACTAAGGATTTTATAGGAATGCTGGGTTAATTGCAGTAGTTACAATATTTTTATATTTTTTTAGGGTAAATCCCTATGGTTTCCGGGCACAATGGTGTAAAATTTTCAAAATAAATCATTAATATAATAGTCGAAGGGCTGACAGCCCTTTTGACTAACCCACAAGCTAAAATTTTGTATATGTTCAATTTAATAAAATTTAAATAAGAAAGTCAATACCTGGCAGGGTTGATGTGGGGTTGCCAAACTGTTTTATTAGGCCTAAAGTTTTTTTTTCAAATAGTACATTTTCATACATAACCTTTTATTACAAAAAAACTCTTACCGGTTTAAATTTGAAATAATTCTAGCCTTATGGCGAATATGTGTACTTATATTGTGGTAAAAATTGAAGTTGCTGGGGTAAATACTTGCGAAAATATGAATTTTTGAATTTCAAACAAATAGTTTCAAATTTGATCCTATATTTCACTTTGTTATTAAAAATTGTAAAAAAAAATTGGCCAGTTAACTTGACTATTTAATTGCATTTTAAACGCTTTTCTTTGATGTTTTTTTTATGACATTTAAAAATTGGTGAAAAACACGTTTAAAAAAATATACACAGTAGACTGCATTCCAAGAAATGTTTTGGTCGCGCCCCATATAGGTCCCTTGCTCTTAGATATTACGGAGAAATGACACAAGCTAAAATTCTACAATGATTAAAAAGAAGTTAAAACAAGCCTTGTAGATTTCAGTGAAAGGTAGAAATAGGACTATTGTCGCAGCCTTTTACTCGAATGTAAATGGATGAAACATCGCGATTTTTAGGCAAAAATCTGTTTATTTTATCACGCTTATATTAGCTTTACCTGTATGTATCAATGTATTTATGTGTCTATGTACCTATGTATCCATGTATCAATGTATTAATGTATTAATGTATCAATGTATCAATGTATCAATGTATCAATGTATCAATGTGTCAATGTATCAATGTATCAATGTATCAATGTATCAATTTATCAATTTATCAATGTATTTATGTATCTTTGTATCTGTGTATCTATGTATCTATGTATCTATGTAACTATGTGTCTAGGTATCCATGTATCGATGAATATATGTATCTATGTATCAAGAATAGCACAGACAACATTCTACAAGAACCCAGGCTACTGACAACAAAAAAATAATTTTTGAAGAATTGCTCTCCTTACCATTTGAAAAAAAATGGGACTTGCTCAAAAAAATGTAAAATAAAGGAGATAGCAATTATATTTTTAAATAAAGATAAATGTTACATGGTTACCTATGCAAGCTGCTAAAGTAATTTAAGGTAAACTTAAAATTAATTTACACATCATACCATCTTTTTTGTCTTTTAAAGAATTATAAATATACCAGTCAAACCACCAAATATGTGATTTATGACTAAAGGTCATAAATTTCAAAAGCTGTCAGAATTTCCTAACTTTTTAGTCCAAAATTTTAGAAATTTCTATTTTTTTTAAATTAATTTTATCTTGAGAACGGTGACCGACTTGCCACCGAAACGGAGAATGGTGTTTTTAATTTTTTGGGTTTTTTGGGAGGTCTTTCTTCTTTTTGTTGCAGGTGATCCGCAAATTCATAGGTGTCAATAGGACCAAAGTGTTCCATTTTTTAAAAAATTGTAAGGCGAGCAATGCCAAAGCACATATACTGAAATATGAACCCGCCGCAAAACTATGGAACATACTTTCACTTCATGTTGGGCTATCTATGGGAATTGCCTTTTTCATATGGGATTTTGTTATAGTACGTTGGTCATATTAGATTTATTGACAAATTAGTTATACTAAAAATCAAGGCTTTTGATTAAGATTACCCTTTATGTTGGTTTAAGACTAAAAAATTTAAAAAGAATAAATTATAGTTGAAAAAAAAACTAAAAAAACAGGCTCTTATAGCAAACCGAACTAAAAAGTAGAAAATAATCAATTATAGTAAAAAAGCATGCAATTTACTATATTGTCATATTAACTTTAATTTTGTAAATAACTACTAATAAAATAATTGTACCATTTAATATTAAGCACCCCGCGTTTTTTTTTACTATAATTGATTATTTTCTACTTTTCAGTTCGTTTTGCTATAAAAGCATGTTTTTTAAACTATAATAATTTATTTTAAACGTGTTTTTGAAATGTGAAATTTAAAAATGCATATCTCCCAAAGTGTCTATACACTAGCAATTTACATTTTAACCGCAACATAGCAGAATCGGTAGCCATTACTCTTAAATACTTTTTTTACAAACGTGTTAAAAATTTAATTTTTAACACTATCTAGAAGCCTTAAAAATTTTAGTTTAAAGCACTAGTGTCTTAAAATAACATTTTAAAGCACTAGTGTTAAAAGTAAAATGTCAAATTTTGAAAGGTAACGTCCATTTATTAACTAATATTTATTTAATTGTACAATTCAAACAACTCGAAAAACAAATTCCTTTTACAGTTCTAGCATTCTCCGTAGTTGAGGGAATTGAACAGAAAAAACCGCACTCTCAGTCGACGTTGAGGCACGATCTGCTGCTCTTGTTTTCACTGTAAGTAGTTTTCTGGCAATATAGTTCTTATTTTCCAAGGAATTTTTAATGTATCCCTCAGCAACGGTAGAAGATTTCCAGCCCCCATGCCTCTTAATTGTCGTCAAATATGCTCCAGCATCGAAGAGTAAACTCGCTGAAGAACGGCGAAAATAATGCCCCGTATAGAGGATCGGATTTGCAAGCTGCAGAAATCTTGCTATAGCAGCAGGAATTTTTCCAAAAGAGTTAATATCGACGGGATTTCCGGTACATTTACCCTTCGCGTATTTTAGGAAAAGTCTCCGATGTCCTTTATTTGCTGCACGAAGAGCCATATACATTCGATAATAATCCAAATAAAAAATTTTAACAATAGTGAAATTTCGTGATACCTTGGTTTTAGTATCTCGTATGTGAATCATCAATAAAGTGCCCATATCTTCCAAGTCATCAAGAGTTAACTGACAAAGCTCCTCCATGCGACAGGCACCAAAAATTCCCAAAATGGTAACTAATTTCGTCAGAAGGTATGCACAGGTGCACAGTTTAGAAACTGGTCAAATAAATAAGCGATAGGCTTAAAAAATTCACAGATATCCACGTCATTGTTTATGCATACCTTTGATCATTGAATAAGTCGACCATAACGATGTGCTTTCCCAATCTTCGCTTTTTTCTTAAAATAGGCAAAGAATATATTTTCGGTATATTTTCCAGCAACACCTTTTTCCTTACACCAATTTATAAACTTATTGAGGGCAATATTATATTGTATACGAGATTTCCTGGGCAGTAAATCCAGCTATGCTCTACTGGCCGCTTCATCTATCTCTTTAAATGGATCCATGCAACCAATACTTTCTCCTAGATTTTCTTTCATATCAAGTTGTTTTTAAGTAAAAACTTCAACGAGCTAAGACTAACACGATGCATCAAATTTAAAGTAAACATGTCGTAACCAACCAGCATCTACAACGGTTGTTAGAATTCATTAATAAATGGAAACTTCAATAATTTTTATATACAATGCTATGTAAAACTATATTTTCCAATTTATGAATAATTTAATTTTTAACTGCATTATTGCTTTTGTAGAAAAAATATTGTATGATATTTGTGTTAAAAGTACGTTTTAAGGGACTCATGTGAGTTGCAGAACTCGCTTCGCTCATTCTGCAAACTTTCACATTCGTACCTTAAAATTGTACTTTTAACCCTTATATCATAAATAACTATTAACATTTTAGCTTTGGTAGTTTTTCTGCTATAATAATACTGTATAAAAATAACTGATTTTTAAAGCTGTTATGCAACCGCGTCAATCTTGCCATGCATTGATTTTCTTACTTACTTAGCTAATCATATACAAAATTGTAGCTTTTTACCTCGCAGGTTAGTCAAGGTGGCTGCCAGCTCTTAGACTATAAAAATTATACTCTGTAGTTATATAAAGAATTTATTTACAGGTGCATAATGCTCCACTGAATTCGATCCACCTGTACATTATTATTGTAAAACCTGCATGTGCCGTGCCTCAAGACATATTCAGCTTTAAATCATTGTAGTAAAGACTCGGGCATTGTTTCAGATATACACAAAGGACGGGATTATTATTTAAGAGTGGATTTATGGAGGTGTAATCGTTATAGAGATTCCTGGATAAGACAGCCCGAATCCCAATAATGAATTGGATACTATCATGTGGAAAATTTACTTGGTATTTAGGATTATATTAATATGTGCACTGTATTATAGCAACACACGTGGCTACATTTTCAGTGTAAGACCGCAAGATAATCAAACGATTAATTTGTATATTCCCAACTCAAGTCTTTAGAGGGAAAATGCTTACTGATGGAGATAAAAGGTTGCATTAATTGGGAAATTTTTATAGAAATTAATGTCGTTTTAAATTATCATTTAAGTGCTTTTAATTTTTGATTATTAAATAAGAAAAGGCAAGAGACTTACTTTTACCGTATATACTTGCTAAATCTTATGCCCTTTATACTTTTTATACGTATACGTAACCACTTATCTTATTATAAGCATTTGCACCTAATATTTTTGCAGACTGTCCCAATTTAGTCCAGTACATGAAAGGAAAAAGCTGTAAATAAATCTGTACAGTTTTCCCTTGTAACGCAATTCTTAGGTCTCCGGGGATGCTTTCGAGCAAAAAAAGTTTATCAACATTAACAGGTGGGAAAGGGCTGAAAATGGCCCTTCAAGCTCAGAAAAATGGGTTTCCGTTAATAACTGCCAATATATGCGAATTGGAGAATTTTTGTTATCACAAAAAATGAAGACTGCCTTCCAATGTAGAAAAATGATATTTATAATTTTTTTCTAAAAATCGATAGTTTTCAAGATAACGGGACCCAAAAGTCCCCTTATTACAACTGCTGATCTACCGAATGCCGCTATATTCATGGATTCACTTATAAGCGGGCGGACGAATTGTTCCATTACTCGGGCAATAATGTTAAATTTTTAATTATTCAAAGTTCATAGGAATGGGAAAACCCGTACCTATTATTACATATGAGTTTAGGTCCATTCTGATTTTTCTAAAATATTTTAAAAAGCGGTCAAAGTTTTTTTCACAATATTTTAAAAGTATCTCATTAATTTATTGCAATTTTTTGAAAAAATGGTTTGTTATTACCATTTATTTTTTATAATGAGACCTTACCAAGTGTTCAATGAACCCAGAAAATTTCATTCACCACCTTTCTTGCGTTTTGATAAAAAATAGTTCAGCCCATCTGCATTTTTTAGCCGTTTCCAGAGTTTTAGAAAATCTGTATGTTATGGATTTTTTGACGGCTGTTTTTGCTAAAAATATTGGTGTTGCGAAAAAAATGGTGGAACCAATTTTGTAGACTTCGAGGTGATCTTAATTTTTTGTAAAAACGAAAATTCTCTAATTTGCATATTTTGACAGATATTTGCGGGAAACTCATTTTTGGAACATTGGGGGGCCATTTTCAGCGGATTCCTACGTCGGAATCGTGATAAACTTTTTCTCGTTCGAAAGCATCCGCGAAGACCTAAGAATTGCGCCATAAATGATAACTGTACAGATTTATTTACAGCTATTGGTACTTTCAGGTCTTCAATTACTGGACTAATTTTAGGAACCTGAATTATAAAAAATATGGTTATTTATTGTTTGTTGGTCTGTGTGTCTGTTGGTATTATATTCCTAAATACTTAAGTTAAGCAACCAACCTTTTGTTTCGAAGTGACTTCGCTTGAAAGAAAAGGTATAAAAAAGATAAAGTTATGTATTCGTGTAATATTTTCTTCCTTTTTTTTTAAGGAAGTATTCTGGTTTGTTATTTTTAATTTTTTTATTTTTTTTTACATTTTCCGAGAGTACATATATCTAAGAGTATTGTATTAAAATATCTAAGTGATCGGACCACTGTAACTATATTATTTTACGATACAACTCGGTCAGATCGCCATTGATTTCGGCAAGAGTCGTAACAACCAAGGTAGGCGATCAGCTAGTCTTTATAGCTTTTAATGTTTTAAGAAGGTAGAACTAATAATAAAAAAGTTTGATTAAAACAAAATGAGATTTTTGAAAAGAAGGAAGGTATTTTGTATGGTGCCGGCATCGCTGACTGATTTAAGGAATTTTTTTTTGTTAAAAAACTTTAATCGCGTTTATCTTAAAACTACGTTTTGAGATAAACCCCTGGAACATTCAGTTTATTTAATATATTGCATTTTTAGTAAAAATACTGCGTTTTCCATTTGTTTAAAACACGTTTCAGTTGTGCTGCACGTCACCTACTTGTAATTGGCAAAAGAGCTCATTCGAAATTCACATATCCTTAAACTAATGAGAAACCATTTTTCATTAAGTGTGTTGTGTAAAGCAACTTCTGAATGTTTTTGCGTAATACACCTACATGGCGCACATTAACATCTTAACCTCTCGATACTGAGATTGGTTGGTTTGAAATTACTTGACGAGATGGCGCTAGTTGCTTCTAACGTTCAGTTGTATTGGATTACAATTGTTCTTAAGGTTGCTGCTTCGCAGTCAAGGTTGTCTACGGCCTACATTCGGTGTGACCATCCCCAAACAAGGGTGAAACACGTGTAATCAGATTGGCTGGACCCGGGGTTATCCATATACTTGGAGGCCTGGTATTTTTTTTTTAATGTGGGCTGTTTGGCCTTACATACTATGTGTTTTGGCCACGCCTCGTAATTTTAAACCAATAAATATATATTATACTGTTGTGATACGTAGGACAAAGAAGGATAATCAACTATTTTTAAGTTTCTTAAATTAAATCTGCTATTACGTACAACTAAAAACTTTGCCAAGTCAATGGTTTTATATTATTATTCGCTCATGCTTTCACAAACTGGCATTGTCTTTTCAGGTTTCGTTTCCTTTGCCATGCAAATCGGCCCCCAAACCGGACCCGTCACATTACCCCAAATGTCGCGTCCATTATGAATCCCTCTAAATTTTCATCCCCTTTATGCTTTTCGTGTTTCCGTTTCGACCAAGAAGATTTTTATAGCAAGTTTATTTTAGGGAAATGAACTAAAAAATTCTACATTTTTATAAGTATTTTAAGATGGCGCCGACTAATAATGTTGTGTTAAATGGTACTGAGAAGTTAATGTGTAAATTTTGTAAAAGAAGTGCTCTCACAAATACCGTAAAGTGCGTAACTTGTGAGGAAACTGTTCATAAGCTCTGTGCAGAAAGAAAGGGAATCCCCACGGATGAATTAACGACAAAATGCTGTGATAACTCAGATGACTTTGTTGATGCAATAGACAGCGCCATGTTGGATGAAAGTCAACAGAGGTCAGTACAACAACTTATTTTGGAAATACAATATTTAAAACGACTTCTGAAGGAGAAGGAATCGATTATATGTGACAAAAATTTTATTATTAATGACAAAAACGAAATTATTATAATGCAAAAACAGCAAATATTATTATTAAATACTCTATCGCCAAAAGAAAAGGCGCCATCTAACGCAAAAAATGATACATATACGTCAAGAAGTGAGACAACAAATAAACAACAAAGCTTAGCAGATAACACCGTGAAGCGGCAGGAAAAGATGCAAGTGCGTAAACCACTACAGCAAGCCGCCTCAAGTCGTGATCAAGCAGCTTCAAAAAACCTAATAGTACCTGAATGCAAATCTCAGGAATTCCAGCATAGTGAGCTGGCAACGCCGCAGGATGGTTGGCAAGTCCAACGTAGACGACATGCGAGTGGAGCCAAAAACAAACAAAAAAAATCTGGGGTTATAGGCAGTGTCAAAACATCAACAATAAAGGTGGTATCGAGAAAGGCATTTTTATTTATTAGTAGAATGCAAGTGAATACTAAAGTGGAAGAGATGAACCAGTATATTAGAAAACATTTTCCGGAGGCGGAATGCGAACAGTTAAAATCAAAATATCCGGAGGAATATAGTTCATTTAAGGTAACACTAGATTTTTCTAACCTTGATAAAGCCATGAGTGCCGATATTTGGCCATACGGTGCTTTTGTTAGTCGTTTTTTCAGAAGCGTACGACCCTCGAGACATTGAGGAGATAGTGAATGCCGAACATTATGACTTGCTATTAATTAACTGTCAGGCGTTAACACTTGAAAAGTGTGATCTTATTAATGCCGACTATATTCAATCTTTTTAAAATCTTAAATTTATCTGTTTAACGGAAACCTGGTGTTCTCAAGAATCAGTGGTGTCTTTTGGTTTTCCGGGGTTTAAAAATGTTTCAAATTTTTGTAGACGGACATTTAGGGGTGGGGGCGTCGGAATTTGGTGTCGCAGTGATCTATGTACAAAATGCATACTTATGGAGGAACATTGTGTTGAAAAACAATTTGAAATATGTGCTACGTTATGGCAAACACAAACAGAAAAAACTAAAAACACTTTAATTTTAGTGTGTTATAGGTCACCCGATTTCAGTAATTTTGATCTTTTCATTGATAAATTAAATAGGGTACTAAATAAAATATATAAGCCTACTTTAAATATAATTTTGACAGGAGATTTTAATATTGATCCAAATAGAGATAAGATATACTATAAAAAAATAACTGATTTATTGTCAGGTTTTAATCTAAATAATAATGTTATTGAACAAAAAACTAGAGGTGAATATGTGTTGGATCATGTTTTTACCAACTCATTAGATTCTTACAGCGTAGTTTGGAAAAATGCTTTATCTGATCACAATACTGTTTTTGTAAATTCTGGCGTATCTTGTGTAAAAACCAAAGAATATTTACATGAACAAAAACGTATCTTTAGTGAAGTAAATATTGTAAATTTTATGAAAGATCTCTCTCAGGAGAACTGGAGTAACGTTTACAAAGAGCAAGATTTCGATGAGTCTTTTAAATGTTTCTTAAATGTTTTTTTGTATTATTTTAGTCTTAATTTTCCTTTAAAGAGTGTTGTTTGTAGACTTAATAAGAAAAGTTGGGTTTCTCAGGAGGTAAGAACATCTAGTCAAAATCTTGGGACCTATTTCAAATGAAAAAAAAGTATAATTGTCTGGAGCCTGTTTATAAAGAGGCAAAGAGACGTCACGCGCTTTTGGTGAGTGAAACTAAGAGGCATTTTTATCAGAATCAAATTGTAAATTCTGAAAATCCCACAAGGTCTGCTTGGCAAGTTGTAAAATCGCTGACACAACAAAATCAGCAACAGTCAATAACGACTATAAAAAATGGGGACAGAGTTGTTACTGGTCCAGAAGATATAGCGGTAAGTTTTAACAAGTTTTTTCAGGATGCTCCGAATCAAGTTTTAAAACAAATAAAAAGTAACAAAAAAATTAAAAAAATATTTAGGAAAAACTCTGGTAACAGCATTTATTTGTTTGCATATGAGAAGCGTGAATTCTTAAATATGTTAAAGTCTAAAATTAAAAACAAAAGATCATTTGGGCATGACGGTGTACCAAGCTTTCTTTTAAAGAGGATAATTGATATTATCGTTGATCCTATGCTATTTTTGGTGAATAAATCTTTTGAAACAGGCACTTTTCCGGAAGTGCTTAAAATTAATAAGGTAGTCCCAGTCTATAAGAAGGGAGACGCACAGTTGTTAGAGAATTATCGCCCGGTGGCAATTTCGTCTAGTTTCTCAAAAATTTTTGAATATTGTTTTGTGGAACGATTAAATGCATTTTTAATTCGTGAGAATGTTTTAATTTCTAATCAGTTTGGTTTTCGGGAAAAGAAGTGTACGGCAGATGCAATTAATCACTTTTATATGGAGGTTATACGTCTAATGGAGGCAGGTGAATGTCCTGTTGGGGTCTTTTGTGATCTTAGCAGGGCATTCGATTGTGTGAATCACAATATTCTGCTTGGAAAGCTTGAAGACTATGGCATAAGAGGCCTCGCGTTAAACTGGATATCAACTTTTTTAAAAAATAGACAACAGTTTGTGTCCATTAACCAAGTAATAGATTCTAATAGGATGGTCTCAAATTCAGGCACAATAAATATTAATATAGGAGTGCCTCAAGGGTCCATATTGGGCCCAATCCTTTACATTTTATATACGAACGACATAACTTCGGTCTTGGATAAGGAATGCGTCTCAGCACTTTATGCCGATGATGCGTCCATTGTTTTAAACGGAAAGACTGATGAGATATTGCAGTCTAACTGCAGGAGGAATTTGAATGGCCTTCTTTCATGGTTTAGTGATAATTCTCTGTTTCTGAATATTTCAAAAACGAACTATATGCGCTTTCATACAAGACAAAATATGAATGACTTAAAAATAAATGTTCAGATTGATAATCAGGATATAAATAGAGTACACAATATTAAATTTTTAGGGGTTATAATTGAAGATACTTTGAATTGGAGGCAACACTGTGAAGCTCTTTGTTCTAAATTGAACACGCAATGTTTCCTTATTCGTAATTTAAAAGGAGTTCTAACGAAAAATCAACTTTTATCGGTGTATTATGCACAAGTGGCCTCTCGCTTGAACTATGGTATTTGTTTTTGGGGAGCATGTCCGGCTGCCTCTCAAGTGTTCACTCAGCAGAAGAGAATCGTGCGTTGTCTTGCCGGAGTAAATCGCTTTCATTCATGTAGAAGGCTATTTGTAGATCTCAACATTCTTACTTTGGCTTCTATTCTTATATACGAACTTTGCTTGAATGTTTTTAAAAATGAATCTTCTTTTATTGTAAATGGTGACATACATACATTTAATACTAGAAATAAAAATAATTTTAGAGTGCCATTTAATCGACTGGATTGTGGCAAAAACTCTCCATATACCTTAGGTTTAAAGATTTTTAATAAACTTCCAAATTTGTTAAAACAAGATAAAAATCTTAAAAGCTTTAAAAAGTCACTACGTCTATATTTATTAAATAAGTGTTTTTATACTTTAGAAGAGTTTTTTAATGAAGGTCATTAATATGACTGAATAATATTTTGTGTAATTACTTGTTGAAGCATTTTTTACCATACATGTAAGTACTACAATGTAATACCATGACGTTTTCCATACATTTTTGTAAATGTCTTAAGGAAATAAAAGTATTTTATTTTATTTTATTTTTATTTTTTATTTAAGTAACATTGGTAAATGCAAGTTTTCTAAGTGGTACTAGTTTTTTGACTAATTTAAGGGTTCAAAAGAAGGTAAAAGAATAAAAAAATGTTTTTGATGATGAAAAACATACGTTTTAAGTTTTATTTATGTTTTCTTTTTTTTTTTAATTACAAAAAATAAATATGAACTTTATTAAATGTATATTTATTTTGAAGTAATGCATTTCGTACATTTTTTTTAAACTTGGTCGCGTACGAAAATTTTAGTTGGCCCACGAATTAGGGGAAAACATTAACTCCTAAAAACACCTATCAAAATTAATAACATATCATTTTGGTTATGAGATATACGAATGAAAAGTTTAACAAAATAAGTTTCACTTACAACAATGGTCTAAGTTCTGAATTATTAGAGATGATGTTCACTCATCTGCCAATTAGATAAAAACTTTTTTTATGAAATTTGTCATGTTAATAAATGTGTCGCAAATAAGTTACCTAAAAAACACGGTCAAGACTTTGTTTAATTAAAAAAATGAGAAATTTTTGATAAATTCTGTATATTGCTAATTCTTATTTTTTTATTCTACATGTCAGTCACATTACCCATAACCCATACATACACAATAAGATTTTTTCTTAATTTTATAATTAGATTCTTTAAAAAAAAATTAAATAAAAAAAATAAAAAAAAATATTTATGGAATATTTCTTAAGTAAAATATCAAAGATATTTACTGGTAAGTTAATTTTTATTATTATATTTGTAAATTAATGATAACTTAACAAATAAACAATATAAACAAATAAAACTTAGCCTTAAACTTAATTTTTTCGACGGCGATACTTCTATGTACATATAGTCCAAGAAACGAAGCTGAAAAAAGTTTAAAACGTAGCATTTTTTTCAAAATGCATTAATTTGCATAAAAATTTGGGATTAAGCTTAACTTTCTTTACTCCTCAAAATCTATAATATGCCGGTGGGCGCCCTTTTTTAAGGGAGAAAACTGCCCTTCATTGCTAAAACCTATAAAACTATACAATAAAGCTTAAGTTGAGTAAAATGTAACTCAAATGGGTTGAGAAAAAAGTATTTTGTTTCTTTAAAACATTATTTGAAATAGTTCAGCCCTTAAAAATCAACCCTTATTATGATTTAATTAAAAAAATATATTATATTATCACAGTGTTTTACATGAAAACTCGGGACTAAGCTTAACTTACCATCCACTTTAAAATCTTTATTATGCTGAAGGTAGCTTTTTATTTTTTGGGGGTGATAACTAAGTCATACTCCGATTTGGTACTTTGGAACGCTCCAAAAAATTGTTGTTTTAAGCATAACTCATTTAGTTTTTGTGATAAAAAGTTCTTTAAAAAACTATTTTGTTGGTTTTTTTAAGAGCTATAAGGTCCTATACATTAAAACGGTTTAAAACCCTTACTTTTTTAAAGGGTTGAGTTTTAAGGGCTGAAACAAGGTAGTGCTTGTCTATACACACGCGTTTAAAACGTTTATATCTCACCTAATTTTCATTATACAGTAAATTAAAGAAAAAGCAAAATGCTTAAAATTTAAAAAGTTATAATTTAATACCTTAGTCATTTTTACGTAGCTCCCTTTGTTTCCGAGTTATTTTAAAGAAAAGGTCATTTTTTTATAAAAATTCTGAAATTTGATTTTCACTTGCAGCTCTATTTTTTTTAATTAAGCAATTTAAATTGGTTAAAATTTTAAAATGTATTTATTATGTATAGATAAAGAGTATTTAAAAAGGGCTACGACTGATTTTAATTAGGGTGGTAATTAAGGGGTTGTTTTCGAAAATTTTTGCACTGAAAAATTCTGGTCTAACCTTATTTTAATTAAAAGTCATTTAATTTTTACGATACATACCTTTTTAAAAAAATTCCTTTGCAATTACTTAAAAAAAGTTTTTATTAGTTTTTCTCTAAAAATACGTAAATTTTGCCCTATTTGCCGTTGAAACTCTAAAATGAATAACAGCTAACCTTTAACAAACCACAACTTCGTTTGTATTGGTCTCACAGCAATTACAAAATTAAACATTTTATTCGTTTTTATAAAGGCTACAATTTTGTTATGTGCAGTTTTTTTTGATAAAACTCATACTTATCGAGTAATTTGCAAAAAAACGATTAAAAACGTTGACTTTCGGTCGCGAATAACTCGAAAAGTATGCATTTTACAAAAAGAAAAATGCATGGAACATTTTTTGCTTAGAAATTATTTTTCTATTGATTTCTGTATATTCTAAAATATAAAAAAAATACCCCCGAGATGGTTTGGCAACCATCCCCAAGGTAAAGGCGCCCTTCGGCATGATACAGATTTTGACGGGGACCTAGACCGAAGAGGTCCCATTTTCCAAAAAGTAGTAAGGCGAGTATCTCAAAGAAAACAAACTTAAACATGAATCCGTCACAAAACTATAGAACATATTTAAAAATTGTAGGGTAATATGTTTACTATGAAACGGTATTAAAATTGTTTTTTATATATTATTACGTTATTTGATGTTTTTTTTAATATAAAAATTACGAACCTGTATCGTAGACGTCGCGTTATTTTAAATTTTCTTTCTCGTACCGTCCTTTGAGATATTCCAAGCTTCGTATACCATCTATATTGCTGCCTACTCCCGAAGGTATTTGTGGGCGCGGGAACACTGACCCTGATTTATTACCTTACGTTGGGACTAAAGGCATTTCAAATGTCCTATTTTAAGTTATTTAGTAGCTGCATTGCAATATTTTTCTATTTTGTGTGCCACGTTTGGTTTTAAAATCATTGTCCTGTAAGAAATGTTATTTTGTGTTCGAATTTTCAAGCAAAACTAAAAGAAAGTTTTCTGAATGTAAAGACATACATTGTGAATAAATAATATCGTGAGGCAGTGCACGACGGCTTATAGTCCAGAAAACGAAGCTGAAAAAAGTGCACAACCTGGCAATTTTTTCAAAATGCATAAATTTGCATAAAAATTTGGAATTAAGATTAACTTACTCTTCTTCTTTATTGCTAAAACCTATAAAACTTTACATAAAAGCTTAAGTTGAGTAAAATTTGACTCAAATTAGTTAAAAAAGTAGTATTTTGTTTCTTTAAAACGTTATGATTTTAAAAAATATATTTACCCTAAAAAAATTATATATTATCACAGTGATTTGCATAAAAAAATGGGATTAAGCTTAACTTACCCTCCTTTTCAAAATCTCCTTTATGAAGTTAGCTTTTTATTTTTTAGGGGTGAAAACTACCCTTTATTGCAAAAACCTTTGAAACTTTTATATTAAAGCTTAAGTCACATAAAATTAGGCTCATATAAACTAAAAAATAGGTATTTAATACTTTTAAAAATTATTTTGTATATTAACCTTTAAAAATTAACCTTTATTACGTTTTAATAAAAAAAATTGTTTACTTCAGAAAAATTGACATATTGTCGTAGAGTTATATTTAAAAAATGTGACTGCTCAAAATTATTACCAATTTAATTTTGATATTTCTTAATTCTCAAGAACTCACCCCCTACAATCTTACAATACAAAAAATAGTACAAAACTGCGGATTTAAAAAAAAAATGCATTAAATCGCTTTTAGAATGCTTCAAAAAATTGTTTTTTTTTAATCAAAACCCCTTCAGTTTTTGTGATAAAAATTTCTTTAAAAAACGATTTTGTTGGTTGTTTTAAAAGCTATGAGGTAGAATATATTAAAACTGTTTAAAACCTTTACTTTTTTAAAGGGGTCGGTTTAAAGGACTGAAACAAGGTAGTGCTCGTCTATACACAAACGTTTTAAACGTTATTATCTTACTTAATTTCCATCATGCAGTAAAAAAAGCAAAATATTGATAATTTAAAAACCTACAATTTAATACCCCAGTAATTTTTTACGTACCCTTCTTAGTTTTCGAGTTATTTTAAGAAAGGGTAATTTTTTATTTAAATTTTGAAATTTGATTTTTACTTGCATCTCCATTTTTTCAAAATTGGGCAACTTAAAGCGGTTAAAAGTTTAAAGTGCATTTATGATACATAGATAAAAAAAATTATAAAAGGAGGTCAGTATTTAAACAAGTTAATAAAATTAAACTACGAAACTGTAAACACATATTATGCCAACTTTCCATATTGCCTTCTTTAATTAATCAGTTCTTTTTATACAAAAGCTTTAAACTACTAGACCGTATCCTACACTTTATGTTATATTAAATATTAATTTTTTTAGTAACCTGCGAGTTGTTCTTAGCTCCGTTAGCCATCTATACTTCTGCCAACTCCTGAAGTATTTGTGGACGCCGGAAAACTGACCCTGATTTATAACCTTACACTGGGACTAACGGATTCTCTAATGTCTTATTTTAGGTTATTTCGTGGCTGCATTAGATATTTTGCCATTTTGTATGCCAGTTTGGATTTTAGCTTATCTTCATTGAAATAAAAATAAATAGTCTGTGTTTAAATGCTACCGTGACCTGAAAGTCAAAAATTTACTAAAAAAACAAATAAAAATAAATAAAACCTACAATTTTTTTACAAGGGTAGTACTGGTTTAATTATATACAAAAATAAAAAATATTTTTGAAAAAACTGCGATTAAGAACAAAATTATGAGTCTATTAACATACATTTTAATAAACGATTTTAATTTTTGCAGGGTTAGAGCAACGCTTCCAATTAGATCAGCGAAGTTTAACGAAGTACATGTTGTTGTTACGTGGTTCAGATCTCACGTTCAACTGTAGATGCATCCACTGTAGGTTGATGACATTACCCAGACGTTAATAGGGATACTTTACAGGTAGTAAGTGTTTGTATAATATCAGTGGTCTTTTTACCGTGTTATCTAAAAAGTGTTGTGAAATGCAATATCTGTATATTTTGGTTCTTAGACATAATTGACAAATCTGAGAAAAAAAAGGTCAAACATGTTAAGGAATTTACTGTTACTGGCTATTACGAATTTTTATATAGAAGAAAAAACTGGGCACCAAATACTTTTAGTTAGATCTATTAATTAAATTAAATATAAGTGTAAAGAAATACAGTAAACTTGTTTGATGTTGACAGGACGATTCTTAGGAGGTAACTTATTCACTTTTACACTAAAAACCCTTAACATTAAGTATGGGTGCCCTCTACTTTATTACTCACTTTAAAGAAAGAGAACCCAACTAAATTTTACAATGGGAACAATGCAACTTAAAATAAAATATTTACAAAAGGGGTTCTTAGGACAACAAACAATGTTAACATTCTGACTAACATTAATAGAGGATGAGCAACCCCAATTACATTCGAAAGGTTTTATATTGTCAATAAACATTAAATAATAAAGTTTGGGTAGTTTGTTTAGGACAATACTCCAGCTTCTTTGGTGGTCTTTTAGTTGTCCTCTATAATGTATTTACTTTATTATACCCTTATTAATAGTCTAAACTTAATATTGAATAAAATATAAAATATATAATTACCACTTATCAAACTATATATGCCTAATGTCTAGAGGTTTACAACAAACATAAAAACCAGGCATTCACTGAGCCTAGTACTTAGTCTTCATAAAAGCCATTGTGGGCTGCCATAAAACAATAAAATCAAAATTTACATTACATAAATTTAAAAAAAAATGGGTTATACATACAAATTAACAATAAGGAATGAAGATCCTAACTATACTTTACATGCTAGGAACTTTTGTAAATATTAGAAGGATATCAAGAAAATACGACATCAAAACAGCATTCTCTTCCCGCGACACCCTTAGAAGTTTTCTTACAAAAACAAAACCAAGTACTTTGAATGCGGGAAAAAAAGTTGTTTATCAAATACCCTGTAAGTAGGGTGATCTATATATTGGCGGGACAAAGAGACCTTTAAAAGTTAGAATTAAGGAACATGAAAAACATACTCGAATGGGCAAGACTGACAAGTCAGGTGTTGCGGAACATGTTTGGTCTAAACATCAGAATATTAATTGGAAATATGCTGGGATTGTTCTTAGAAAATCCCACTGAAAGAAAAGTTTAAAGAACCTGCTAATATTAATAACAAATACCATGTTTATAGTACACCAAGTTTAGATATCCACAACATTGGCAACCTTTGCTCACTAACAGAAAAGAAGTCAAGCTCAGTAGACCATAAAAATGGGCAGTGGCTTCATGCATCAGTGACCCGGTTAGGATATATAGGGCGTAGTCATAGGCTTAGATATTTAGTATTCACTTGAAAACGATCAGGGATACTTACTGTTTGAAACTTTGTGAAAAAATAAAATAAAAACAATGAAAAGTCCAAGAAGAAGTTTTATTTCATTAATTTTAAATATTGTTTCGTTATTTTTTTTTTTTTCGTAACTACAGAATGGTAGCAAATTTTTTACCGAAATGTTAAAAATTTATATTTTATTTTATTTTTGTTTTTAAATGTCAATATTTATTACTGATCTGCAAGTTTAAAGTGCTTAATTTACTGGGCGTGCACACCTCCAATAATAGTTTTACCTAATAGATTCGCCACAACGATGTAGTACATTCCAACACATATGTATTTCTGTTAATTTAAATACTATTTGCTTTTATTATTTATTTCTTTTTTAAATAAAAGTTACATATTTAGCGACAAAATTGTAAACAATAGGACATTTTAAATAATTAAATTTTAAGTGTTGTGTAAAATTTGTAGACTTATATTAGACATTTATTTTTATATTGAAGCATACTCTCTAAGGTATTTGTGAGCATAGCAACAGCGACCCCGACCCATATCTTGTGACCAACCGGTATTCCAAATATTCTTTAATATATTTCTATTTAATTTTAATTTTTACTACCTTTTAACAATATTAAAAGTTTATTTATTTTTTAAATCCGAAAGGAAAGGTCGAGTAAATGGTAATCTTTTATTTTTAAGTGTCCTGCAAGTTATTTTAAACCTCGTTTATCTTTCAGAATACTGTCTACTCCCTAAGGTATTTGTAGGCGTGGTAATACTGACCCTGATTTATTACCTTATGTTGGGACTAAGGGCATTTAAAACGTGCCACATTAAGTTATTTGGCGACAACATTTTATTAATTTGTTTGCCCGTTTAGATCAAGTATCATCTGTTTTTTGTATGATTTACGAGATGACAGGCATATTGTTGCCAGTAACTCTAAAAAAAACTATACAGTGTGTCTCAAATTGGGCATACATGTATTGGTAACTCGGGAACCATTAGAGCTACAGTGTTGGTTAAATTGAAAAAGTTTTGGACAATTTTATTGCAAAATTAAATTTGCTTTCTATTTTATTTATCTTTTATGGTTTTTGAGATAATTAAGAAAAATCAAAATGGTGCATTTTTAACTTTTACCTGTAGCTCGCAAACTACCAATTTTACGGTTTTAAGATTACTACATTATTAGAACACTTTTTTAGGAAGAATTTAATTTAAGTAAAAATATTTTTCCAGCTTTATTGGTTTTTGAGATATTTACCCAAACTTTGGATTTTCATACGGACGCCATATTGGATTTTTACGTTATTGAAAAGAGCTCTTCAAGAGCTTTTCATTGATGTATCACAAGTCTAGGTTTTCAGATTGCTTAAGCTCTAAAAACGATAATTTTTGTTTATTTGATGGTAGGCTTAGACTAGACTGCGTAATGGCCGCCCCGTTTCATAAAAAACAAATGATACGCATCTTATAATTTAAATAATGTGAATGTCAAAATTAGCGTGCATCTTATTTCTCGTTTAGAAACGCCATCAACAAATATTCAAGTTTTGATTATTTTAAGTATTTTTAATAATGGCTCTTAATTATTCAAATAATAAAAAGGTGGATATGCTAGAAATTTATTTTAAATCTAACAGAAATACAGAAGCTGCAGCACTTGCATACGAAGAACAATTTCCGAAGCGGTAACAACCTAACCAAAGACATTTTAAATTCTTAGTAAGCCTATGGTTCTTTTGTGAAACCGAATCCCAAAACTTATACAAAGAATAATGGAGCAAGAGAGGCGATTATAATGGAAAACGTTAGAGATGATCCCACAACATCGGTTAGAAAAGTGGAAGAACAGGCAACAATTCCTAAGTCATCTGTGCATCGGTCTTTAAAAAAACACCGTTTTCATCCATACAAACCACGTATTGTCCAGGGTCTTCAGGGGAATGATTTCAATAGACGAATCACCTTTAGTCAATGGTTTATTACTAAATGTCAACAGATACCCAATTTCCAATCAAAGGCTCTCTGGACAGACGAAACCCGGTTTACAAATTGTGGAATTTTTAATAGGCACAATTATCACTGCTGGGATACAGAAAATCCATATAATTTAGAAGAATTACGGTTACAAACAAGGTTTGGCTTTAACGTCTGGTGTGGCATCATAGGTAATTTAAAATGCACCTTTAATTAACGTCTCACAAATAGATAAACCATTTATTTTTCTGTTTTAGACAACCGTTTAATTGGACCATTTATTTTTGAAGAAACTCTAAATGGAGATGGGTATTTGCTACTCCTGCAAGAATAGATTTGACCGGCCCTTAGAAATACAGTTCTGCCAAATGAAATATATAATTTGTGGTTCCAGCATGACGGATGTCCAGCGCACAGTACCAGGGAGGTGATGGAGGTTCTTAGAAATACCTTTAATGACAATATAGTCTCTAATAATGGGCCAATTGCTTGGCCAGCTAGATCACCGGACATCACATCCCCTAATTTTTACCTATGGGGACACGCAAAAAATAAGGTGTACGAGTTTTCTCCGCCCGAAACTAGGCTGGAACTAAAACACAGGGTACGGGATGTGTTTGCTTCCATCAACATGTTACGCCGAGTAACCCGTAAGGTGTTGGAAAAATGCGAGAAATGTGTGGAAAATGGAGGAAGACATGTACAGTGATTTTATTTTCTTATTTACTGATACATTTTTGTTTTACAGTTGCGTTTAATTATTATCAGGCTAAGGTAATATTAGGAAGTATTAATTTTTGCAAAAAGCATCACTTTTTTTGTATAGGTTTGGAATTTCGCTCTCACAAAAGATCCACAGGGTAACAAGTTCATCACTAAGAATCTTAAATGTCTATGGTTAGGTTAATGCCGCTTCGGATGCGTATCATTTGTTTTTTATGAAACGGGGCGGCTATTACGCAGTCTAGTCTAAGCCTACTGTCAAATAAACCAAAATTATCGTTTTTAGAGCTTAAGCAATCTGAAAACCTAGACTTGTGATACATTAATAAAAAGCTCTTGAAGAGCTCTTTTCAAAAATGTAAAAATCCAATATGGCGTCCGGATGAAAATCCGAAGTTTAGGTAAATATCTTAAAAACAACTAAAGTTGGAAAAATAGTTAAAAATGCACCATTTTGGTTTTTCTTAATTATCCCAAAAACCATAAAAGATAAATAAAATCTGAAAACAGATTTAATTTTTCCTTTAAATTTTCTAAAACTTTTCTAATTTAACCAACAATGTAGCTCTAATGGTTCCCGAGTTACCAATACATGTAGGCCCAATTTGGGACAAACTGTAGGTCTCACTCACATGATGTAATTGTCCATTATTTTATGAACTGAATGTCTAGTTCCCAAAGTGGAACCAGATAGTGTAATAATATTTTATTTTACCGTCTGGACAAGATTTTTGTCCAGTTCATGAAATGGATATATCATTTTCCCACACACAACTAACGGTATTTCTGGACACAAAAATCATCCAGTTCCTGTACTGTATATTTGGCATTTATCTATTTACTGTAATATAATGAATAACCCAACATTCTTGGTTAGTTGTGGTTAGTTATGGTTAGTTTTTCCGTGTAATGTTGATCAAGAAGTAAATAAAAATTTTCTTTGATATTAAACATTTTTGCTGAAGTAGAAAAAAAAGGTTTTTTTAACATTTACCCAAAATTAGATCAAATTTTGTTTTACTTTTTTTTGACGTAGCAATTTTTTTACAAATTTGTCTGGTATAGTAAAAATTATTTTTTTTTATCAATACACTTTCTTATTAATACAGACAGATCAGTAAAAAATTGCCCAGTCAAAAAACAAAGTGTAACAAAATTGTGGAGAGAGTTTGGTCTAATTTTAGATCTCAGTACTTTAAGAAACCGATATATTTGGATAGGAACATGGCCCTAATTTAAGTGTTTTAGTAAGATTATTTTTTTTTAGTTCAATTATTGGAAAAAAATGGGGAAGGAGATTTCATGCCAAACAGCTACTGTTAAGCTAAACGAAGAAAAGGAAACTTTTAAATTTTAACCATATTAGCAAACGCTGTATTTTAACATTTAATTTACACATTGGTGTTGGCTTTGTTAAAAAAATAAAGGCTTTTCTTCAATAAAACATTATTACCTAAGTTTTAGGTTATCCGTTATCTGAATTCAAAGAGATCGGTGCATACAGCTTCGAGACGTTTGAAAGGTCGGCAAGACTGTTCTTAATTTATTTGGTTGTATTTTCTTATGTATTCTAATATCTTAAAGATTTAATGTTGGATTTTAAGTTATATAGTGGCTTTGATAAAATAGTTTTGTTTAATTTTAAGAGTACATCTGTCTGGGTTCCCTGTTAATAAATTTACTTATTTAAACTGTAATTCGAAAAAACTAAAAATCAGTAACGATTCAATAAAGCAAGTGACAAAGATATAAATTAGGGTTTCAAAAAAAAAAAGAAATTACGGTATATAGAAGAAAAGTAGAAAATAATCAATTAAAGTAAAAAAGCGTGGGCTGCTCAATATTAAATGTTACAATTATTTTATTAATAGCTATTTACTAAATTGGAGTTATTATAAAAATAAAGTTAATTGCACCCCACGCTTTTTTACCATAATTAAATATTTTTTACTTATTAGTTTGGTTTGCTACAAAAGTGCATTTTTTAGGTTTTTTAAACTGTAATTTATTTTCTTATTTTTTAGTCCCAAAACAACACCAAAAGTAATCTTAATCAAAAATCTCGATTTTTGGTAAATTTTATATTTGTTAATAAATCTTTTATGGCCAACAGACCATAACAAAATTTCATAAGGAAACCCCTAACCACAACTAACTACAACGTGAATTATTTTGTTGCCAGTAGCAAAGACAATTGTAGTTATCACTATAGACGCCCAGTCCCTTTGTATAAATACGTTTTGCCGATAATTGAATTTTATTAGAATATTTAATTTTTACCTGCTGAGGTACCTCTCAGTGTTGCCGTTTTGACTTCTTACTGTGACATAGTCTATTTAAAGCGTAGGCTTCCTTCGCACATATCTATGTTGCAAAAACAACAAACTGCTTTTTGCACAGATATTGGTCGAGGAAACGAAGTAATGCATGATGAATTTTTTGTGCTGTAAGATGGATTTAAAAGCGGTTTTTGATATTCGATTCGTATGAACCTTTTAAAACTTTGTAAACAAATTTTATTAACGGGAAATGAAAAACTGCCGTTGTGCATTAGAAAAAGAAATTTTAAAATGCATTTTACAGTTTGTAATTAGAAAAAAATTTATAATTGTAAACTTAAAAATGCATTTTTTAATTCACAAATCCATTTTTCATTTCCCATTAATTAAATTTGTTTATTAAGTTTGTAGCCGTCTATACGAATCAAATGCAAAAAACCGTTTACAAATCCCATCTGCAAAAAAAATCCCTCGTAAGGTCTATTTGAGAGGCTGGTACGCTGGCCAGTACGCCACCGCTGTTAGTGAATATATAAATTATTATTGTTAATATAAAATACCATTAGAGTTTTTGTTGAATTTAACTTTTTATGTAAACAAAAAGGTAATAATTGTGCAATTGGGCATCATTTAATATGAAATGTAAATACAGAGTGTTTCAAAAGTCCTGAATGGAACTAAAATTTTCCATAAGTTGGCTAGTGAGCCCAAGGGATTAAAGAAAAGCTGCTAAAAATATTTAAAAATTATTAACAATAATATAAATCAAATTACAGGTCCTATATTTTTTTCAAAAAAGAGCCGACTTTTGAGCAATCTTATACAGTTATAAAAAAATAATCGTCACATCAGCTTTTTTATATTTATTGTACTTTTATTATGAAACTTTATTTACGTAGTATAAGGGTTGCTGGGTCTAAATTGTATAGTTTTTAAATATTACGCAAATACCTATTTATTAAGAACAATATGAAAGACAATTATTTATTCCAAAATTCACGACCCCACTTTTTGGGATGTAAAATCAAAAATTAACAAATGTTTTTATTTTTTAAATTTATCGAAAATAAAGTATTAAAAAAATCAAAAATGTTCATTTTTCGATTAAAAAGTTTTTTAGACAATTTTTTTGTTAAATCTTAAAATTCAAATTTAAAAAAAATAAAATATCTGTCTTTGTACGTGGAATATAAAAAAAAATTACTAGAAATTGCGAAACTTAAATGAAATGCATTTTTATTTTTAAAATAAATAAAAAAAAAATCTATAAAATTTAAAAGATTTTTTTTTTTGTAAATCTCGATAAAGGGAGCAGATACGATTTCAATTCAAACTGGATTTTGCAGTACAAATATGGAGCATTCGAATCCCGCGCCCTGTTACCTTTCACATTTTTAATAATCTTACCCATGCTTTAGAGGTACCGTGCATAGTTAAATATACCGATTATTTAAACAGGAATATAAAATCCAATAATATAAAATAAGAAAAAAATTACTATCCAATTAAAATTAACGCGCGACCTTATTTGTTTCCCATATTTCCCAGTGTAAGTGGCTTCCAATCTCCCCAGAACTTAATTTTTTAAAATTTATTTCAGTCCTAAAATTAAATATAAAACCTTGTTTGTAATCATAAGGAGTAACCGCAACAACTGCCTGTTTCACAATTTACAGAGAGGTGAAAAAAAACATGCAAATATGAATTTTATACTAAATTACTCGTCGCAAAAAATTAAGATGATTGCTTTTCGTTTTTTGCAAATTTTAAAAAATCACCCCATTTAGGGTTGGAAAATCGCCAAATCTGAAGAATTGCGAAAATTGTAGTGGTATTAAAAGTTTCTTCTCACTGCGATTTTTGTTTCAAATGGACCTTGGAAAAAATGAAGTAATACTTTTTCATCTCTAAGAAGGTTGTAAACCAACCCCTATGGACTATGTGAGGGTGCAATCATCCCCTAAAATATATAAAATCGTATACAACTTCAAAATTACAAAACATCGGATTTTTTAGGACATGTCTAATAAAAAATAAATGTTTATGATTATCAACTACCCTATTCTAAGGGTGGAACTACTCTTACCAGAAAGAAAAATTAAATAAAATACTAGCTTTTTCAAGAAAAGTCTTAGTTGGTATTTTTTTTATCCAAGTATATAAACCAGGTGTAACTAAATTTTTCTAGTTTACTTTTAACCAAAACCACTCCTGCAAGGGGGTATATGCATCCCCTAAAATGTAGAAAATCATATGCAAGTTAAAATTGTAAAAAAAAATATATTTAGATGTTTTAAGATATCTTAAATATGACGGACAGTTTAGAGTAAGTTTTAATAATAAACCACTCCTAAAATTAAGGGCAAAGAAACCCGCATTATCAGAAAAATTGAATAAAATTTTAGCTTATCCAAAAGCGTTTTGGGCTCATATGTTTCATCCCAGGTGTATAAAGTAGACCTTCTTGGGTTTTTCGAGTTCATTTCTAATCAAAAGTTTTGCAAGGGTAAATTCATCCCCTTAAATGTATAAAATCATATAAAACTTTTAAATTATTTAAAAGTATATTTGGATGTTTTAGAATATCTCAAATATAACATGAATTTTCTTAATTTTAGGGGATTAATTTACCCCCTTGCAGGGGTGGTTTTGGTTAAAAGCGATTTTAAAAAATCTAGGTACACCGGCTTTTTAACTTGGATCAAAAAAATACAAAGCTAAGACTTTTTTTGTAAGAGCTAGGATTTCATTCATTTTTTCTCACTAATAAGGGCAATTTTACCCTTAGAAAAGGGTGGTTGACTATCATATACATTTATTTTTTATTAGGCATGTCCAAACAATCTGATTTTTTTGCAATTTTTAAAGTTTTTTTTTTATCTTTGTGACAACTCACGGAGGATTTGCATATACATATATACTATATATACTAGACATATACATATACATATATACTCCTAAGTACCAGAGTACCGTGAGTGCCGGGTTTTCCGATGTTTAACCCATCTTTTTTGCTCCAGTTCCGTCAACGCTGCCCAAGCACTGAAACATGCAAATATTGAATTTCACAGCACCTTTTAGACAACGCGGTAGTGCCACCACGAACGTTATTTTAAATAACTACTACCTAAATAGGTCTCCCCGGCGGGGCTGGGATTCGAACCTGTATCGCCGGCGTGGCGAGCAGAGGCTCTGTCCACTACGCTACCGGACAGACAATATAGTACATAAGTTGTACATAATTTTATATATTTTAGGGGATGATTGTACCCCCACACCTAAATGAAAACGAAATGCAATGATCTTCCTAAATGAATAAATGTGAAAAAACAGGCAGTTTTTAAGCGATTTTTGCGGTCATCCTTTTAAATATCAAATATTTGAATTAATAACTATCAAATGGTTACTCTAAACAAAAATTAAATTTTAGGTGTCGATCATATAATTATAAGGTATTTATTAGTCTAAATAATTTTAATATACATAGATAAATACCACAGTTTATAATCAATTGCTTACATAGTGTACTATTCTTGTAGGGAAAACGAAAAAGCCTAACTTTATCTGCTCTTCGACTCACTCGGCAGTCATAATATTGATATAGATTTCCCGACATCTTAACAAGAATACAAATTTTAATTACCACCAGGAAAAACACAAACAAATCACAACGCACAAATTGCAATACGATATGCAATGAGTTAAACAAAAACGTTTTTTTTATTTAACTCCAAAAAACTAGCCGTTTTTTGCTTCTTTGATGGCCACACTTTATATACATAATTAATAATTCTCACTTTATTTGCCAATAGCAATAAACTAAAAAATACATGCGTTTATTTGGATTTTATTTATAAAAAAAAATAAATAAATTTAGGTGTGCCTATACAAACATTTCTTTTTATGTAAGGATGACTTATACTAAAAAAATAGAATTTGTAAAAATTTGAAATCATGTTTACCGACGTGTATTCTTATACTAGATATAAATATATTTTAGGAAATAATTCCCCACAGTACAAGTTTAAATAACTAAAATTTTATTATTTCATAAAGAAAAAGAAAAGATTAAGATTATTAAAACGAATATAAATTCGAAGCCTATTTTCGACAGAAATAATTCCCACTTTCTGTTACTTCTTTTATTGGTTTGGCAACAGTGTTCGTTTATACAGCAGCGTGTGCACGTATATTCTCTCGATGGACGCTCGCTCAAGGAATTTCAGCAAGCGAGCGTCCAAACCTATTACCAAAAATTTTACATTGTTCTGTGTGTCTATAGTGATAACTACAATTGTCTTTGCCAGTAGCCTGCAGGCGAACTCCGTAACTCCATAGAGAAGAAAATTCTTGTCTATAATAGAAAATCTCTTTAAACCTTACTTCGTAAGCTTTATAGGCCACAATCGGATTTTCGAATGGCTAGTTCGGTGTATAGAAATAGAAAGACCAGCATGGGTCTTGCTACGATTTGTTCTCTTTCTATCCCATGAAAATGTACATACGCTTATCCCTGTCATTGTATTACTTATTTTTTCATTTCATTTTAAACTTTTTAAGTGATCCTAACTCACTAAACAGCAAATCTTGGTTTACTTATGTGTTTATTTTGTAAGTCATATTTTAATTATTTGAATTACACCTAAAGTGTTTTGTGTTGTTAAGTTCATCTTTAAATAAGTAAATTAAATTATTAAAGTTTAATATTTGTGGTCTGTGGTATGAAGATTACAAAATGGACCCAATTTGTATGTATTTTGTAGAAGAGAACAACTTAAACCCCATTTGATTTTTAAATATATTTGGACATTGCACTATAAAATTGAGCATTTATAATTTTTTGCGTTTTTTATTCGTTCTTAAAATTTCCTCACATTTCTTTAAAAGATTTTTAAGAAAATAATCTGATCAGCTTTTTGGATTTTCCTTTAAAATGCACTAATAATTTACCTGTATATTTCCTTGCCAAATTTTAAATTTCTTAATAAAATTTCCAAAAACTAATTAGAGCCTATAACTACATTGCTTCAAAAAAGTATCGCATCACCTCTATTTTTTACATAAGACTAAGTGTAAACATGTCGGAGCGTAAATCTTAATATATTCTCTAATAAAAGGAGCTATCAAGATGAGCAAAATGTTAAAAAAAAACAAGATTTCAAGGTTTTGATAATAAAGTAAATCTGCTACTATCGGTGAATCTTTTCATAGATTGTGCATTTCTCCACAAAGCAACCTATGTTTTCATGTTGAATAATATACTATATTTCCGTTACCGAAAATTAACGAGCCATTTAATGAAAATAATCATCAAATTTTGTCGACGTACCGCGTTGAACATTGTTAGGACAGTTAACATACCGGTTTATTTTCGCAAGAAGCGTTAACGTAGGGTAAGGTGTTATGACATCAGTATCAACGTCATTACTTTGTAACCAGTATCTACCGCTATCGCCACTAGTCAGGAGGAACGTTAATAATGGTTGTCAGGTTTCAATTTAAAATAATGGAGGATTCGCGGCTTTTCTATTGTTTTGGTTCTTGTGATGTTTTTTTTTGCTATGGTTTAACAACTATTTGGATTGCAGATTTTTTGGTTTATTAGTTTATTTCTAAATGAATAAATAAGTGCAATTATATTTAAATCATAAAGGAAAAATTTACTTGTTATAGTTGACTTGGAAAAAGCTAATATCTTATTAAATGAAAAATTTGGTTTATATATTATCTTTTCGACCTATTTCTTAACTCTTTAAACACCTTACATTTAAATTTAAACTTAAAAGTGTATTAAACGATTAGTATGTAAGTTGACATACGTAAACCGTTTCGTTTTTGCGAGGATAGGCGGGTTAAGCACGGTTAGAATGGTGGGGGAAAGAACTGCTATCAACCAGTAGTTAAAAACGGTAAGTCCTTAAATGAAGTACCAGTTAGTGATAGAAAGAAAGAATTTTTCTAACTTATTTCTTGTCTATTTCTATCTCTATATTACGGAGTTCGCCTACTGGAATCTCGGTTGTGCCCTTTTGGCCTTGCGCATTCGCCAAGTATTGTCATTTTAAGAAAGTTTTATTTTAGTTTTTTTTATTCTGATGATCCTGATCAGGACATTAGAACAAAGTTATAAAATAATTGTTTTGTAATTGGATCTTAACCCCTATACAAATTTTTAAGTTAATGATGCTTCTTAAAATTGTCGAAAATTAAGTTGTAAAATTCCGTTACATTGATACATAAATATTTTCAGGTGAAGCTAATGAAAGCGCGGTTAAAAGATTGACTTTATTAAAGTATGAAAAAACGGTATAAATAGTTTCCAAAACTTTTACAAAATATACTGTAAATCATTTTTCATTTAAATGTGCGTGATAGGTGCATTATAATTTACTGCAAATACCAAATAAGTAGGATTAAAGAAAAAATATTATAAAATAAAAACTTGCATTATTTTTAAGTATAATTGCTAACAAAGAGTGACTTAAGCCCCCATTAAATTGACGTAATACAAGGATCTTACAGTATTGCGTGTAACAACACATTATTAAAAACGACCTGATAAAAAATATAAGAATAGGTAAGTAAGTAATTACCATGTAAACTAAGTACGGAATATTACATTTATAGAGTAAATTTTTCCCTACACTTAATTTAATTTTTAACCGTCTTAGGCTGGCCGTCCACTGGATGCGTAGTCGTACGACCAACTGGTCGTGCGTAATTGTCCGTATATGTCCGACTAATCCCTCAAAATGAAAAGGCGTTAAACTGCGTCGATTGACTACGACTTCGGTCGGACAACTTCGCGACTACATCCGACTTGCGACTAGTCTCGTTTGGATGGGATTTGTCTGACGAATTTAAACGACTTTTTGTCAGTATTTTTTAAAATCTTGAACTAATATAGAATATGGATTACGAAAAGCTAATTAGCATGGTGAGAGAGCGGAAAACATTATGGGACATGCGAGATACAAGATATTACGCTAGAGATGTCCAAAGGAAATTTTGAATATTTTTGCCTTTTCCTTGTTAATTTTCATCTTAAGAATGAATTTTCAAAGAAATATATATCCTTTTGATCCATTTTAAAAACACCAGGCACAAATGCAAAAACACTATACAAAATATCGTACGAAAATAAAAACTAGTCGGTACTGATGGATGACCTACAGTCGTACAAATTTATACGATCTAAGTCGTCCATATTCTCACAACTATAAAGTCGTACGACTAGACATCCAGTGGACGGCCAGCCCTAGTCGCCGAAAGCTGCAGTCGTTCACCGAAAAACGTAAATAAAGCGTGTTTATTTGTTACAAGAATGACGATTTAAAACGTTCTGCATCACACGCTTTGTTTCTAAATGAAAACGGATGAATTGACAATTAAGATTACAAGCGCGGTCAGAAATTTTCATCGACGGTGTTATGTTTAGTTTTTGCCCACAAACTGGCAATGTTAATCGACACTTTTGATTGTCACGATTAAAACTGCTTTAAAAGAACGATGTCTGTTAGGGCCTTAATCTAGAATATTAAACAGGGTGACTGGATCTAAAGTACATACGTCTCCAGGAGATGGCGATCAGCTTAGTGGTTCTAAATCATCCATTTTTGGTGGGTCCACGCTGTTGATAAAATCGGGCTCATAGTTGTTTTAACACCAGATATAAGATTTTTAAATTTAGTGAAAACTTTTTTTTGACCTGTAGCTTTAAAATGTTAGGTGCAATAATTCTGATATTTAGGTTTGGAGAAAAAGTGCTGATTTCAAATCTTAAAACTAAAAAGCTACTCTGCTATTGTAATATTAGTAAAAAAAAACATAAAAAGAGATATTAGAAAGGATTTAATTCTTTATAAAATTAGTTTATTTGTAAATACTATAATAAAATAAATATTATAATATTTTAAAATAAATCAATTATATAAAGTATTTAATCCTTTATAATATATGTTTTCATGTTTTTTGCCAATATTATCGTAGAAGCAGACCAGCTTTTCATAATAATATATAAACAAATATAATTTTCAAAAATAATATATAAATATCTTTATTTGGATAAAAAACCAATTAGTGTTTCTTTTATGATATTTCCTAAAAACAAAATAAAGTAATAAAAGTATTGCATATTCTTTAATTATTCACATAAAGAGCTGTGGTATGAAGCTTGGTTCTGTACTTAGCCTTAAATATGTGATTTTCGTACAAATTGGGTTTTCATGTATGGTAAATAAAAAATATTAAATTTTTTCGCCCTATCATAAAACACATTCAAAAAAATAAGTTTTTGGTATGTTTTTAGGGGTGAATTCTATTAAGTTAATTTAGCTATAATGTAAGCTTTTAAAGAAAATTAAAACAATTGTTATTTTTTAATCATAACACAGCTTCAAAAAAAAATAATCAAAAAATTTCCCACTCGGATTTGACATACTTACTATAAGTTTTTGGGGTCGCGAAAGCCGAATTCAAGCTCAGAATTGCGTCATCACGTCGGATTTCGTTTTAATTAAGAAAACCTTGAATTTAGGTTTAAGGCATGACCTAATGAATAGAATCCTCAGAAAATTCTGAAAAAAAAATTCATACAGGGATTTTTGCTGCTTAATAGGATAAAATAGCTCCGAATGTGACTAGTGTGATCCTAACCCCAAATTTAGATCTAAGATATGATTAAAGGTTGTGTTATCGTCCAAAAATTTTAAAAAAATTCTTACGGGAACTTTCTGACATCCTGGACCAAATAAAAATGCAAGGAATTTGATTAGTGTGATTCTTACCTCCTATTCAAGTTTTAGGTATGACCAAGTAAAACGAACAACCTCAAAAAATATAAATAAATCATTAACAGGGTTTTATATTTTAACTAAGATCCCAGATGTCCACTAACCATTGGAATTTCGTGGAGTTTCTTCGAGGTGATTAAAACTGTGCTTTTTGGGTCAAATTCATTCACCTCCCTTGGCCCTTTTATGATAACGCACTTGCTTATTCTTAAAAGATCTGCGGAGTAAACGCCGTTTATGTTTTTTCTTTATTGTAAACTGCTTACGCGTGTTTCCATGACGGCATGACGCCGTTATCCAGGGTATCCGCCGGAATAATCCATTGCTCACCGTTAACCACGTGGAGGTGCCCTGGATTGCATATATGCGAAAAAAAGTATTTTCTGTCGTATGACCTCAGAATCGGGGTTTTAGTCCCTATTTTTTGGCTCTCGAACAAAAAATAATTTCCAGTCTTCGCTTGAACATTCATATTTCGGTTCCAGGACTTACGTACCTCGCTACGCTCGGCACTAAACCGTCCTAAAAGTAGGGTTAAAATCACACTGATCACTTCCTTTTATCTTTTTCTTGGTCCACACAAAACCTGAATTTGAGGTTAGGATTACACTGGTTACATCCGTAGCTCTTTTATCGTATTAAGCAGCCTTAAAAATCCCTGTATAATTTTTTTAGAATTTTCTGGGGATTCTATTCATTAGGTCATATCTTAAACGTAAATTCGTGGTTTTCGCAATTAAAAAAAAACCGACGTGATGACGCAATTCTAAACTTGGATTCGGTTTCAGCGACCCCAAAAACTTATAGTAAGTATGTCAAATCCGTGAGGGAAATTTTTTTATTTTTTTTTTGTGAAGCTGTGTTATTAATGGTAGATTATTCTGCAATATACTTGAATCCGGTTTGTACCGGGTGTTTAAATAAGAAAGAACGCTGACTGTATCTCAGAAAATGTTTATCGCACAGCGTTGGGCAAAAATATTTTTATTAAAAATGGTCAAGAGAATTAGCTGGAAATTATTTTTAAGTTTCTGAAATGGCCGCTAGGTGGCGTCACTGCAATCTTGAATCTAAAAAAGTGACGTTTTTGTGAATTTTGCTATATTAACCTAACAAAAAAATACCTGATCTTTAAAGTCGAGAATAATCTGAACCTTTTTTGTTTGACAATTTTTGCTATATCTCTAAAAATAAAGGTTTCCGTATCTTCGAAATGGCTAAGCCGATTTTAACAATCTTATATATAGTTGACAAGAGTTTTTCTTTGGCTATAAATGTTGTAATATTTAGAGTTTTGTAAGTTTCGCATGTCGCCGCTAGAGGGCTTTTTACGATATTCCGACAGAAATGGTTAATTTTCTCTTAAAAATTAAATGTATTGGTATATATTTTTTATGAAAAGGTAGCTAAATAATGCATAAACAAGCTCGCGAAATCCGTATCTCGATATCTTGTTTCTTACCTAAAATTTAGGCCAAAGAAAATTTTATACGTCAATATCTCAAAAACTATTAAGATTACAAGAAATATTACATAACATAAATTATGTATTTTTAAAAAACCTTTAATTTAGGTTATTACATTTTTTCGTCTAACTGCAATACTTTACGAGTCATACTCAAAAAATCGAATTTTCAGGATTTTTTCAGGGTATACCTCTGGAAATCGGTTTTTTTTATTATAACTTGTAAAGTACTGCATTTAGCTAAAAAAATTATTTTACCTAAATTAGAAGTTTTGTAAAAATACACGATTTATGTTTTATAAAATTTCTTGTAGCTTTTATAGTTTTTGAGATATTAACGTATAAAATTTCCTTTGGTCTAAATGTTAGGTAAGTAACAAGATATCGAGATACGGTTTTCGGGAGCTTGTTTAGGCATTATTTAGCTACTTTTTTATGAAAAAAAATGTACCAATGCATTTAATTTTTTTGAGAAAATTAATCATTTCTATCGGAATGTCGAAAAAGCACTCTAGCGGCGACATGTGAAACTAACAAAACTTCAAATATTTAAAGATTTATAGCCCAAAAATGACCCTTTTTAACTAGCCCAAATTTGTTAAAATCGGCTCGGCCGTTTCGAAGATGCAGGGTGTGTTTTATAAAAACCTTTGAATACCCCCCACCACTTTATTTTTAAAGATATAGCAACAATCGTTAAATAAAAAAGGTTCAGATTATTCTCGACTTTAGAGATCAGGTATTTTTTTGTTAGGTTAATATGGCAAAATTCACAGAAACACCGCTTTTTTTGATTCAAGATTGCAGTTACGCCCCCTAGCGGCCATTTCAGAAACTTGAAAATAATTTCCATATATTTCTCTTGATCATTTTTACCAAAAATATTTTTCCCCAACGCTGTGCAATAAAAATTTTCTGAGATACAGCCGGCGTCCCGTCCCTTCTTATTTGGACACCCGGTACATAATACGTTTTTAACCCTTTGGTTTAAATTTTATATAATTTTGAAAATTAAACCTAAATATAATATGAAGTTTTTATAATGCAGCAGTACAATGCAGCATATTAATATTTTACAAGACTATATTATTAATGCTACTTTAACTAACAAGGTTATTTAAACTGTTCGACGCAAAAATAACTTAATTTAATACCTAGTTAACTGTTATTTTAAATTCTCACTATGTATCATTTATTTTTATAGGACGTACACAGTAATTTAATTTATAACGGGCATTTTAATGTTTCTGTTATATTACTATAAATTAGTTAATTGCTAAATTTAAACAACCGGCAGAAAATAAATTTTAAATTGTTTTAATGAATAATAATTTTAACATAAAACTGGATAATATGTAAAATATTTTGCGTTTTATATGTTATGTTTAATATAAATCCATATTTTAAAAATTTCGTTGGCAGAAACAGGATGAAAAAATTACTTTGTAGACATCGGCTCGGGTAAGCCCTACTCCACTTAAGCCTAGAAGAATTTTAAAAAGTACCCTATGTTGGTTAGTTTTGGTTAGTTTTGATTTTCTTTCTTTTTGGACTAAAAATTTTGGAAAGTAGCGTTTTCTTTATCTTTGGGCGCGGGAATTGCTTTTTTAGAAATTTAAGATTTAGACCTTGCATTCCCAGTTTTGAGAAAAAGCCAACAAAAACATCTGTGATTTTTAAGATTCTACTACGCAAGTAGTAAATACATTTTAAGTATATTTTTTTACACCAAATTGGAAATAGTTAACCGTATTATACTTTTACAATATTATAATTTTAAGCTAAAATGCTAATTGACCCAGGCACCCTCACATTTGTTTTATTTTAATATTAATGCGGATGTCTTTCTCACAAGACCTCCAACTTATCTTGGATTGGGGCGACAAAAATCTTATTCAGTTTAATACCTCCAAAACACAGTCCTGTTCGCTGTCGCGAAAAAAGTCTGCCATTGCTCATCCGTTACATAAGAGCGGCCAAGTTCTGCAGAACATAGAGTCATTTAATCTTGTCGGCGTTACTTTTGAGAATAACCCCAACTGCCACAAACACATTACATCCATTGCCTTAGCAGCTTCAAAAAAGCTTGGATTCCTCTTTCGAGCCAAAAAGTATTGCTCTTCTTCCAATCTGTATGTATCCCAAATCAGATCCTCTTCAGAATGTTGTTCTCATGTCTGGGGAATGGCGTCTCTTACAACACCTAACATTATGGACTCCATTAAAAAAAGAGCTGTTCGTCTTATTAATGATCCTACGCTTACAGAGAGGCTTTCTCCACTTGCCCACCGTCGAGCTGTGGGGATCTGTCGCGCTTCTGCTCAGAGAAGTTGGCCAGTATAATTCTCCTCTGGCATCTCCCAACAGAGCAATATGTAGTGCAACTTTTATGCATCCTTTTACAGTTCAACTAGAGAGGCCCTGAACTTCCCGCTTTCTTCGTTCCTTTATTTCTAGAGTATCCAGACTATTGAACCTGCTACCCGCAAAAGTTTTTCCTTCTCCTTCCAGTCTCCAAATATTTAAGTCCCGCGTGATTAAACCTCCTTCTTACCACACTTAAGACATCCACGTTACGTTATACCTAAGACCAAAACTTAAAAAAGACAGCGGCCATCTTGCAACGTCCGTTTATAGACTCTTTTTTGTTCGCAATGCATTTAAATTTATCGAATGCGGATTTCATACAAGTACACAGAGTGCGGTATAAAGAAGATGTATTTTTTTAGAGTTTTAAAATTTGTATTTTGTTGAATCAGTAATTGATTCACAAGGGTCAAAGACTTCTTACCCCATAATGAAATATATCTTGGGCATATAACTAAATAAAATACAGTTTGTTTTACTCAAATTATGTTACTTATATCCCCTGTATTATTAAAACAAAATTATTTGTGCATATGGATAATACTTACTAATAGACCTGGAGCTGAGAGGGTTTTTGCATGTATATGGGCTGATAAACATCGTTATTTTCCACTTTGAATTCTTGGTATGGCATCCCTAAAGTGTAGCTTTCAGGAGGGGTGAATTTTCAAACGTGTAAGTAATATTCATGCCCTTAGATCATAGGCCCATTGGTTCCCAGGGTTCATTGCTAAAATGACATGTTTGCCCCATTATGGCGGTCACTTGGCAACGCCCCAGAAGTATGGCATTTTGAATTCTTTGTTCTATAGTTCGTTTTTAACAAAGATCACCAAACAACAGCGTGGGGCCCATGGTCCATGTCTACAGTGGAAAAATTACACCTTTCGGTCAGTATGGCGGACCTTAAGTGACGCCATATTGGTATGGCATATTGGGTTTGCAGAGTTTGGCGGCCTTCTTGACCACATAAATCAATAATCAAAGTGGGGACTATGATCCAAGGGCATAGATATTACTTACACGTTTAAAAATTCACCCCTCCTAAGAGCTACACTTTAGGGATGCCATACCGGGAATTCAAAGTGGGGAATAACGTTGTCTATCAACCCCCAAAGCCTCGGCGTAGGGCCTACGATACATGCAAAAACCCTGTCGGCTCCAGGTCTAAAATACCTTTAGTTTAGGGTATCGCAAAAGGGGTACTACTATTTGTGTAAGATCTACGCCAAATTATAATTTTTAAACCATTTTGTTTTTTGAGCTAATTGCATTGATAGTTTTAAAATTAACATCCTACAGGTCTTGGTCTTTACAAGATCATACTTGCTATGCAAAAGGGATAAAACTTAAATTTAATTGTTTTACGAAAAATTTATATCAAATTACACCTATTTTAAACTTAAACTGGTCAGCATCTAAAAACCCCATATCATACAAACATTAAAGTATATGTGACTATAAACACCAAATTATTTTATATTTGGTAAAACTCTATTTATGTTACTTTCTAAAACTTGTTTACATTTTCAATTGACTTTATTATCAAAATTTAATAAATGTGTAGAGACAATTTAAATAAATTATGTTTTATGTTTTAAAGAAAATCAGTTTAAATAACTAGTTTTATTAATATTAATCGGAATTTATTTGAAATTAGGACTATAAAATAAATTTAAAATAATTTTAATTCTGGCTTGTTTCTGATACTCTGAGTATTAAATTCAAAGTTACGCAGTTTTGTATTTAATAAAACACATTTTTAGATATCTGAAAAAAAAACGAAATTGCAAACGTTTTGGATTTTTAACGTAATCTTATAAAATAATTATTTTTTGGTTATTCTGTTATAGATCAAGCCTTATCTGTTTTTG